>JAJOOS010012971.1:0-35158 GCA_029582725.1 Solanum chiquidenum
CTACTGCTATAAACAATATGTACTCCAATATGGTAGCTACTGCCTCCCTTGTAAATCTTGTTTGAAGTTAATATAATTTTCATGACCCAAAAAAAAAAGGGTATTGTATGATCACATTGCAATTTTTTAAGCTACAAGTCCATAACAACATTATCTAACTTAACTAAATTGATTAGTTTTTGCAGGTTCAGATAATGTCCATTGTTGTGCCTGTGTATAAATAATTGACAAGACCATTACACGATATTATTAACGTGCAACGACGTTTATAGAAACTAGTTAGGACTCAAACACAATTCAATTAGTGTTCCTAGACAGTCATTTTTTTCACATTTTTTTTACTGCTACTGGTTTCAAATTCTTTTGTGCTCCCTATTTACGCACAAGTATATCAACCTATACGAAATTCACACTTAGGGAAAACCAGATACCCCTCAAAGCACTATGTACGACCATATTAAAATAGAAAAAAATCCATGACGCAAAAGTGGGGTGTTTCGTTGCTACTACAACTATGTTTAACAACGATGTCAAGGGAAATTTCACCAAACGTGCAGGCAACTCTGAACCTAACATCTCTTTCCATTTAATTGAGATGGGAAGTTCTGCCCTGCCTCCTGTCTATTCTTTTCCCTTCTTACTACAAGCTTAGAATATAGCATCTAGATGTCCATTATTTTTCACAATACATAAAGCAGTTTATCGCTTAAAATAAAAGGAAAACAAAGTCTGCATTATTTTAACTTCCCTCAGAATTTTAACGCAAGAAGCCTGGAGAATCTTGAAGTTAAGCTACAAATCAGATTACATTTGCATGAATGTAATTGATATTGCAATCTGACAAATGATAATGCAACAGTGTAATGGCATATGCTGTTATAAAAATGTATTGAACACACTTATAAAACCAGGAAGTCTAAGGTGATATCGGTGGTAACCGGCCTGAAGATGTAAAGATTTTAACAACTGTGAGAATCATGTCGTGCATTTGGTTTTCTTTACCACATCTATAAGCTAATATTAGGGGTTATAATTGCTTACACTTTGGAGTGCCTCAAGCTTTCTCTGCAGGGCTTCATGTTCTGCCTGAATACGGAATGGAACACCGTGCTTCTGATAAACATTAGTTTGTGCCAGATCCTCGTCAATTTCACTTGCAGTAGTTGCAAAAGGATGATTTGCAGGAATCCACCTGATAGTGTCAGGATCCACATCAGGAGGCACTGAATCACCTTCTCTAAGAAACAATGTTGGTCTCTTCCACTGATATGCATGTGATCTCCGCTTCTGATGGACAGCTTGTTGCTCCTTGGTAAGAGTTACTGGTGCCAAACGGTACACTTGCCCACACATTTCTACAGTTGAATTGCTCTTGCTGACTTTCACTAATGGATTATTGAATGGGTCGTCATATTTAAGAGGATTTGATCTGAATTTCAAGACAAATCAATAAGGAAGAGCACGCATTGCAGCATTTAAAAACTATGCAAGCACTGAATTTCAAAAAAAATATCATTGCAGCAGTATATGATCATATGACTAGAATCTACATCCTGAAAAGTAATGAAACAGAAGAAGAAATACATCATAGACAAGTAATTCAAAAGGTTAACGATCCATACATGCCTCTTCTATCCGATCTTAATTGCCCACGCCTGACCAGATCAGCTACAGACCCAGGGCGGTTGCGTTTTGACCTTTTTGCAACATAACTCCTCACCATAATAACCAACAAGGTGAGCATGGTAGACAGTGCAATTGCTAAAGTAATACCAGAATGTTTCTTTACCTGCAATTAAAACACATGTATCAAAGAAAAAAAGGCCAAAATGAAGAAAGCAGGACCTTCCCTTTTCTTTGACCAATGGGTCCTCTGCCGAACCTGGTCTCCATCTTTGAACCCAAAGGTCTCTAAATAAAAGTAAATACAAGGTCTAAGCTGCTTTTAATCGTGAATTTAATCAATAAATACATTGCACTGGATCTGAACATCTAATCGGAATTATTGAGAGCCCAGATGGAACATGAAAAATTTGCAATCTCACTGAAGAAAGAAATAGTTGGTATGTCGAGAAAAAGTAGGAAACAAAACACCATATCACATACCATAAGATAGCAGGGAGAACAAAAAAGTGATATGAATATAGACATGTTGAGCCATTTACCAGGAGGGTAGCGGGAGGTAGAGATTTGACGCTCTCTTGTAATTTGGTAACACCGTGTTGCAGTAGAAGAGGAAAATTGGGCTTGTTGGACTTGACAACCATAACTTGGTGCGGAAGATTCTTCGAATTCTTGGCATCACCATTGGCAACTACGTTAAGCTTCTTGAAGGTCCTCTTCCTAGTACTAGTATACCTCCGGAATGCCTCAAGTGGTACCGGAACTGAGACTGTATGAAGTTGAAGACTCCACATTGAAGCTCCCATTTTTTCTCCTATCTCAAAACTAGGGTTCCCCC
This sequence comes from Solanum chiquidenum, assembly GCA_029582725.1. Lineage (NCBI taxonomy): Eukaryota > Viridiplantae > Streptophyta > Magnoliopsida > Solanales > Solanaceae > Solanum > Solanum chiquidenum. Next base: position 2,462 of record JAJOOS010012971.1, read on the forward strand.
TTCATATCCAAAATTAAACAGTAAATAGCCTACAATTGCTTCATCTTTACCTGATGATAAATTTCATAAATCCCTCTGTCCCAAATTTAACTAGCCATATGATAATTATTCTCTTCTTTTTTTTAATAACAAAAAAATTGTATTAAACTTTAATCCACAACAAATTTAATAATTGAATTAATTGTTCAATTAAGTTCATTAAATATGATTTTATAAGGTATAAATAATACATTCCACTAGCTTATTTAATTGGACTACAAATGATGAATTCATTTTGTCATGTACAAAAAGTCATTTTATCCTAGATACCTACATTGGTTTCATTTATGTGTCAATGGTCAAATGTATGAACCAATAGAATCATGTTATATGTCAAAATGATATACTATATCTAGTCAAATCAAAGGCTAAAGAAATGGGGTTATGTATACATGTGATTTGTTCTGACTAATCAAATGTTGTTGTGTCAACTCCAAGATGATTGGTCGAAAAGATTTTGTTATTATCACAATTCATTCATCCTACAACTATAAATAGAGGTCCCTCAAAATTTAGAAAAAGAGATTAGAATTCTATATAAGCCAAAGAGAAAGGTTGTGGATCAAACATCACATATGTCGAAGGTTCACGAGAAGAAGAACTATTCTACTCATGATCTAGGTGTGCCAACAATAGTATTTTCTTTGAAGATTTGGAGGCATTACCTCTATGGTATACATTGTGAGAATTTCACAGATCACTGCTACTTTTAGGATAATTTTTAGCAAGAGGGATCTCAATTTGAGACAACAACGGTGTTTGGAGTTACTTAAGGATTATGATTGATCATTTTTTATCATCCGAATAAAACTAATGTAGTAGCTGATGCATAGGGTCATAAGGTAGTTAACATGGTAGCTTGACAATGTTGCAGGTCGAGAAGGGATCTTTGTATACAGATGTTCAGTCCTTGGATAAATCTTTATGAGACTATATACTTCAGAGCCTGACAGAGTTCTTGCTTGTGTTGAGGTATAGTCACTTTGATGGAATAGAATAAGGCTCGACTACTTAAAAATGAGAAATTATCCTTGATTTCGAGCTAAAGTTTGAATCGAGAATGTGTTTTGCAGGTCAAGTATCGTAGTTGTGTTACTGAAGTGGATGACTTAACTAGGTTGAGTCATCTTGGGCGTATTTATATGCCTATTTATTATGATCTGCCCACATATACCTTGTGTTTTGAGAATATTCTTCATGCTATTTGCTATGTTTTTTATTAACTTACAATGATTGCACACTAAGACATGTGATTAGCTTATGCAAGAGTTTATGAAGGGTAAGTGAAATTTTCACAGATCACTGCTGCTTTTAGGATAGTTTTAGCAAGAGGGATCTCAATTTGAGACAACAATAGTGTTTGGAGTTACTTAAGGATTATGATTCATCATTTTTTATCATCTGAATAAAGCTAATGTAATAGTTGATGCATTGGGTCATAAGGTATTAACATGGTAGCTTGGCAATGTTGCAGGTCGAGGAAGGATCTTTGTATATAGATGTCCAGTCCTTGGATAATAGCTTTTTCAGACTATATACTTTAGAGCCTGACAGAATTCTTGCTTATGTTGAGGTATAGTTATTTATGATGGAATAGATTAAGGCTCGACTACTTTAAAATGACAAATTATCCTTGATTCAAGCTAAAGTTTGAATCAGGAATGTGTTTTAAGGGTCAAGAATCGTAGTTGTGTTACTGAAGTGGATGACTTGACTAGGCTGAGTGATATTAGGCGTATTAATATGCATATTTACTATGATTTTCCCACATATACCTTATGTTTGGAGAATATTATTCATGTTATTTGTTATGTTGTGATTATCTTACAATGATTGTATACTAAGACATGTGATTATCTCATGCAGGAGTTTTCGAAGGAAAAGTGAGACCATAGGATCTAGAACAAAGAAGGAAAGTGTGGACGCAACTCCAAGGAGCACGCGAAGGATGAAAATGAGAAAAATTGGGCTAAGGTGTGCTGCCCCAACCCCTAAAATACAGAGCCCCTAGCTTGGCGCACTGTAGGTGCACTGCGCCACAGACCAAACTACTGAAACCCAATATTGGCGCGCCACGCCAGGGTCATCATGACAAAAATTCTCAGATTTTAGGTATCGAAATCCCACGAGAAAAATAAATTAATTTTTCTAACCCTATAAATAGAACCTTAGGCCTTTTTTGTAAGGTTACTTCTTCTTTTTGAAGTGCAAGAGCAAGGGCCAATAATTCATCTTAGGTTTCAATCTTCTACTATTTCTTTAGTCTTGAATTACATGAAAACAATCTTGTTTATGTTTTTGATTATTGTGAGTGGCTAAAACCCTTTGTTTTGGGGCTGTAGCCATGGATGATTGTTGAGCATCATTTTTGTGGATGATTTTGGTTATTATATATATTAATCTTATATTCTTGTTTTAGTATTTCATGCTTGATCACCATTGAGATAAAGTCATTGTCTATTCTTGAACTCGAAAGACGAATAGGTAGATAGACCAGAGAATAGAAAGAGTGTGATCCTTCTTGCATACCACTTGTTTTGTGTTTAGGAATGACACCTGGATAAATACCATGCTTGGTTAAGAAATAGGATGAAAAATAAATGCTCCATAGTTGAGTTTGTCTATCCCCGCTCAACGATGTCGTTAGATAGTCAACTGGGTAAGTGGTTAGTAGATGCCTAGCAATCTCCTTGTCCCTAAATATGTGCTACCATAGGGTATTGTCTCAGATAGACATTAGCTAGTGAATCCACTTTAGCTCAGACTCATGGTTCTTACCTTGGCTAGTAAGGACATCTTTTTTTGGTGTGGGATAGACATCAGATTCCATGTTATAGCTCACTTGGTCTATGTCGGTTACATGGTACACTTCCTATAATAATGAACTAAGGTTACTTTTAAAGTATCTCACAAGTGTTTCAAAGATGTTAAGCTTGCATTGACCATTATTATGACTTATGTTGTAACACCTCAGAAATTAGACTCAGACTAAGCATCAGAAAAAGGTGAACCACGAAGGGGTTCACGGGCCGTGAACAGGACCACGAACCGTCACCCTCATCGTGGTTCACATCTATCCAGAAGTGGTGGACCATGGATCCATCCACGGGTCGTGGATCCTCACACGGGTAGTGGGATGGCTCGTCAACCATAACCAACAGACCCCTAGCCCAAGTGAAGAACCACGGTGGCCATCATGGTCCGTGGTCCTTCACACGGTCTGTGAAGTGGACCGTGGCTGGGAGGTCCAAAAACCAATAAGCACTGGCCAAGAACCACGACCCACTTGATGGGCCGTGGTCCCTTTGACGATCCGTCACTGGCGCCGTGAGAGGGCCTCGTCAACTTATAAGTCAGGGTTATTTTGGTCTTTTCCCCTATGTCTTGGGAATTTAAACTACGTCGTTTAATACCTAAACTACTTTGTTTTACTCAGTTTAGGCCTAATATTCTAGTCATAACTTAACCAAAACTTTCATTCTCCAAAAGTCATCGAGATTAAAGCAAAAAGAAGAGAAAAGTCGACCAGCCCTCTCAAGAACACGTAGCAGGTTTTCTTCAAGTTTCAGTCCCAAAATCAAAGGATTTCTTCATGAATTTCGTCACCATGTATGTGGGATTTCACTAGTGGGTTCCTTTCACCCATTAGGTCCCTAGAATTCAGTTAGTTCTTCAGATTCTCATAAACTATTCAGACCTAGGGTTTCTAGATTTATTATGATTATGGTTCCCTTGATCTAAATAACTTGTTTCTTGATAATTTAGTATAATTCCATGCACAGTACTCAGAACCTTCGATTGTGTAGATTCTCTTAGTTCATGAATTACACTTGTTAGGTCAGTTAAACAGATAATCATGCTTCAGATTTCGAAAGTCACATTATCAGTATATAATTGTTGCATTCTCAGTTATCATGTCAGTATTTTGAGCTATTCAGTATTTCAGTTACATTTAAGTCATATACATATTCTGTTGGGAGTAGACTTAGCACCGAGTTGGACTAGGGTTCAGTGTACCCTCATAGTCCTAGAACTACGTGCCCCCGTAGGATTTTAAGTCCTTTTTATTAGACATCAGATTTAGTGATCACGCCAATCATGCCTTTATACCCCTGTCAAGGTATATTGGGTCCTCTCGATGGGGCGTATACATCGGACTCCATGTTTAGCTCACGTGGTTTATGTCGGTTAATATTAGCTCTTATAGTTAGGCTCTTAGTGCATTTGACCAAGTTTTCAGCATTTATATCAGTTTACAGTTCAGCATGTTATCCTCATGATTAACACTTGTCATTGCATTCAGTTTAGCTTTTCAGTTATGTTTCAGTATTTACATTTTGCTCATTTATGTCATTGCTCAGTTATGTTTTGTTCTGCTTATATATATTCGTTCAGCTTAGTATTTATAACATGCATGCTAAGTACATTCCAAGTACTAACGCACACTCTGCGCTACATCCTTTCATGATGTAGGTACAGGTACTCAACATCCAGATCACGCTTAGATTGACTCTCGGTCCATATTTAGCAGCTTTAGTGGTGAGTCCTCATACTTCGAGGACAACAAACATGCTCTTCATTTCTTTGTCTTTTGTTCAGTTTTTAGTTTTGCTAGAGTTAGCTGGGGGGCATGTCCCAACAACTCAACTTAGTTAGAGGTTTTTCAGACATAGTAGTAGATTCATCTTGAGTTATTAAGTGGTTGTTTCAGTTATTACTAAATTGTTAGTATGTTTTATATATTCAGACTAGTTGGGTTTTTCCCCACTTTCAGTTATCCATTTGTTTTAGCTTCCGCATAGTACATGTTTTATTCATTAACTTTATAGTATGCTTATGATATGCTTGACACAGGGTGTAACACCCTAGAATTTTTTTGAGCTAAGACTTGAACCATCCTTCATTCTGAATAGGATTTTACCGAGGAATTAAAATTTTCTTTAGAGTTAAGGTCACTAGAAGTAGCACCTTGAGTTCCAAGAAGAACTAAAGAGAGTTCATTCAATTCATTCCTAAGTTTCTTTAAGTTTTGGGTCAACTTCAAACGACCATAACTCTTAGTACATAATGAGTTAGGTGGGCTACATGTATTAAATGAAATTTCGTTGAATTATCTTTCCAATGCCACCGAGTTTGCTAAGTTTCGAGTTCGTATGAGTGAGATATGCCCTTTTGAAGTTAGGTTGTCCAGTTAAGGAAAGTTACCCGAAAATAGTAAGGGGTATTTTGATCTTTCCTTTCCCAACCAAATTTAATCCGTTTTTAGTAAGGTTTTAAGGGTTTATTCCTATTAGGTTCAATTTTATAATCCTAATCTACGCCTAGGGTTTTAGTTGATAGTTCAAGAAGAGAAAAGAGGAAAAGATCAAGGCGTTCGTCGAAGTTCTTGAGTTCTCTTGCAGATTTTCACCATGGGTTTAATCCCTAAGAGGTATGTAAGCTTTCATAGTATTGGGTTTGTTCATCCACACGCCAATCATGTTATTTTCAGCACAAATTGCATTTTTGAAGTTGAAAGATTAGAGTTCTTGATAGGTGTTCTTGAAGTTCATTCTAAATCTTGTTGTGTTGGGGTTTTGATGATTTCTTGAGATTAAAGTGAGTGTTTTGAGTAGATTAGAGTGTACATATGTTAAGTAATCGAATCCAAGTGATTGGGGAAGAAACTGTTCGATTCTAGGCGAATTAGGGAGAGAAAACGAGCAAAGAAATTCGTCGGATTTTCTGGGTTGGGGCCTAGCGTGTCGCGCAAGACAGTGCGCCCCAAATTATCCTCTGTAGTTTAGGGGCTGGCGCTCCGCACCACTTAGTGCGTCAGGGTCACCTACCCCATCCAGTTTGTCGTCGGTTGCTCCGTTTGAGTTCGTTTAAAGTGCACCTTCACTCCTTTTCGATTCTAACTAGTCTAAGCTACTCCTAAACACCTTTAAATCATTCATAACATGATCATAACCTTGAATTCATAATTCAAATTCAAGGAAGATTTAAGAGTTAAGTTTTGAGAATTCTTTCGAAAATTCTAAGAAAGTCCCTTTGAGTCCTTTTGTGGAGTCTTCTATAACTTCTAGTAACTTGTTTCAAGACTCGACCAAGCGAGTATGAGATTGAGGAGAATGTATTCATGAGTCTACTTTGTCATCATGAGATCTTTCATATCATGAACCATAACTCTTGAATTAATAATTCACATTCAAGAGAGAGTTAAGAGTAGAGATCAAGGAAGCCTTTAAGTTCAATTGTGAATCCTTTGAGATCCATCATCGATTTGAGTTAAGCTTTGAGTAAGTAAGTATGAGAATGAGAAGAGTCGTATACATGAGTTCCTTATTGATATTTTTACCCTTGAGTCGAGTCGTTCATGTCCATAACTTCTTCATGAACTCCATTAGTTGAGTACCTTTGAGAGGGGTAGTATCTTCAAGTTCTAAGTCATGAGTATTGAGTTCATAATCCCCTGTGAAATTATATTTCTAATCATGTGACTATTACATGTTACCCATGAAGTCCTTGAGTTGAATTGGTCATGCCCATAATTCCACATGAACCCTATAAGTCGAATAGTCTTGAGATGAGGAGTATCTTTGAGTCCTTGAGTTGAGTAGTTCATGCTCATAATTCCGCATGAACCCTCTGAGTTGAGCATTCTTTAAATGAGTAGTATTATTGAAGTTCTTGAGTTCCAAGTATTGATTTCTATCTATGGTTATTGAAAACCTTGTATTGAGTCGCTCACGTCCATAATTCGGCATGAACCATATTTTAAGAAGTCTTTTACAAATGTATTAACTTTGTTTTAAGACTTAAGCTTTGAGTTGAGTAAAGAGTAAGAGTAAAGTTCATTTCTTCAAAGATTATACGGGAACTAAGTATTCCCAAGAGTTAAAATGTTTTCACATTTGAACAAGAAAGGAAATACCGATTTCTAAGAAAGCTTTTAAGCTAAGTTTTGAGTAATTATCTCAAACCAAAAAAAGAGTTTTGTTTTTAAAACATATGAGCTGAGTATATTTTGGGAGTAATATTGAGCACCGATATGGGGACGCGAGTTCATAATAACTCAAGTCTCCATAAACCATGTAGCCATCATGGGTAGAAATGATCATACTTTTTAGATGACTTCTTAGTGATTTTTAGCATAGACTAGTGGATCCACTTAGTTAAGGTATTTTATATGACAACAAAGTATAGGACAGTTCTGGCAGCGTGGGCAAGACGTTGTATCATCACTTAGGCTCATAGTGGTGGTTGTCGGTTAGAGAAACTCCCACAGAGTTATATTGTATTTTTATAAACACATTGAGTATTATTGTATTTTTCAATACATTGAGTTTCTATCTACAGTTTTACAACTTTCCATATATATTGCATCTTTAAATATTGCTTTATCCTTGAGTATCATGAGTTGAGTCTTTCGAGTTGAGTATCTTGAGTTGAGTATCTTGAGTTGAGTACCTTTGAGTTGAGTATCTTATCCTTGAGTACTTCTGAGTTGAGTAAGTTTGAGTAGTTTTGAGTATCCTTGAGTATTCCTTGAGTTGAGTAAGTTTTGAGAAGATGTAAGTATGTTTCCCTTTTTATCAAGTTTCAAGCTTATGTTATGCTTTATAATTCTCCTTACATGCTCGTACATTCCATGTACTGAGCCATTTGGCCTACATCCTTTCATGATGCAGATTCAGGTATTGGGGATCATCAACAGGAGCTTTGTTGATACCACATGGAGTTCGAGTTAGTTATGGTGAGCCTCCTTACTTCCAGAGGATTTCATTTACTTTTCAGTTGTTAGGATGTCGTGGGTCTTGTCCCGACTTCCATCTTTGTCAGTTAGAGGCTTCATAGATAGACAGTAGAGTTTCAGAAGTCTATTCATTTATTTTGTTAAATGTTTTAAAGACTTAAGTTGCCTATTTTGGGGTGAGTTGAATATATTATATTATTCAGAGTTTCCTTTTAAGTTAAAGTTTTGTATTTAAGTTTTCATGCATTTTTTTCAGTTTTTAAGCTTTTGCATGCTTAAGTTAGTCTTCCGCTTGTAATCATCCAGGATGAGGGTTCGCTTGGGACCAACAATGGTTCTAGAGTGTCGGCCACGTCCAGGGTGTAGGCTCGGGTTGTGATACAGGGTTAGTTGGGGTCACTCGTGATCCTAGGTCCCGTGTTACGTCAAGAGGGTAGCCTCGGGGCGTGACACATGTTTTCTAACCTTTTATCTTATGATTTAGCTTGGTCATTGCATGTCATGTAATGTTATTTTTAGCATGATGTCATAACTCTTATACAATGATATCATACTTAGTACATTTCATGTACTAATGCATATTTGTGCCTACATTGTTTCACTAATGTAGGGTCTAGAGTCCCTACCTATCACACTCGTGGCTAGTTGATCTTTTGGCACTCAAAAGATTGGTTAGTCATCATGTTATGAGGATCAAGACACTTTATTGCTTTCTTTATTTCAGTTTTCAGACTTTGTACGTGATTTATGGGTTACGTCCCAATCACTTCCTTAAGATACAATAGATGGGTTGTTGAGACTATGTTAGACTTCCACTTTGTCAAACTATTTTATAATATAAGATTATGACTTTGAAAGATTAATTTCTATTATCTTTTGTGATGTATGTTAAGTGGCTTGTGTAGGGACTTTTGGGGTTCTATACGCCATGTTACACCTAGGGTATACTTTGGGTCGTGACAGATTTAGAGCGTGCGCGGTTAGGCTTCAACTTTGTCAAACTATTTTATAATATAAGACTATGATTTTGAAAGATTTATTTCTATTATCTTTTGTGATGTATGCTAAGTACCTTGTGTAGGGACTTTTGGGGTTCTATACGCCATGTTACGCCTAGGGTATAGTTTGGGTCGTGATAGATTTGGAGCGTGCGCAGTTAGGCTACAACTTTCTTTCTCTTAGATTGAGCTTGAATACGTAAAAACATGTTGATTTGAGTGAATTCGGGGCGGGTACCTAGTTGATCATGTTACCTTTATTAGAAATCATGTTTTATGCATATTTTCAGGATAATAGGGCCTTGAAGCATGCTAGTGTGATTTTGGATCATCTTTACAATGTGGTTAGCTTTGTTGTTGTTATTCGTTGATTGTTTGGACATGTTTGGCCTTAGTCTATTCTTATTCTAGTTCTTTCTATAGACTTTGATAGTTGGAGCCTTTTTTACCTTATTTCTACTGTGACATCGATTTGGACTGTTTAGGTCCTTGTAGACTAGTGTAGTAGACTAGAGTATGATAGAATTAGATTTAGACTAGGCGTTGACTCACCTTTGACGACCTTCTATCCACTCTCCCTCTTTCTACGACCCTGTTTGTTACATTTGAGATTTTGAGCCTTGCTTGGTGACTTTGGACTGGGGTTGGTTTGAGCTTGGAGTGTTGTACTGATAACTTGGGAATGGACGTCATTCCAGGGTGATTCTATTGTGATGATTGGCATGAGATCCTTCAACAACCTTAGTTATTCACACATTCAAGGCCTGGTCTTATACTCTACTGAGTCAACACACTTTCGGTTATGGCCTTACGCCCCTGGCAGATTAATTCACGGTTTGAGGTCTAAGATCTGTACTTTTTAGATGGGCGTCCCTTGTTGGTTACTTGGACGTTATTCGCAGTTAGAGGTACGGTCTACGTTTTCTCTAGATTTGGACCCATTGTATCTTATTCTTGGTAGTTTTAGCTATTTTGTGTACATGTCGGGCTTATGAGGGTGCACTCGGATTTTTTACTTAAACTTGTGAATGAATGTAATTTCTGGGATTATGTGGGTCAATCTAGGTTTAGTTTAGTTGTTCTTAATTATTTTCTATATTGGTACACTCATATGCTTTTCTTTTAAATTTCGCGTTCACCTTACCTATGTCTAGATTCTATCATTTTATTTTATTTTTGTTTTTTTTCTTAGTCGGCCTATGATGCCTACTGAGTACTTGTTGTTTTGGTACTTGTGCTACACTATGCATATGTTTCGTGATGCAGGTTCGAGCACCAGCTATAACTGTTCAATACTCGAGCCAATTGCAGCTTGGATCAAAGGCGAGGATAAGCACATGACGTCCTGAACTTACATGTCTTCTTTTGTATTTTTGGATAGCTAGTCTTTTGAATTTTGAGACAAACTTCATATTTGGGTCCACTTTTAGAACTTGTACTCTTTTTGTTTAGACAACTCTGTACTTGTGGCTTTCATGTTCTGGGATGTATCTATTATATATATTTATTTTTAGCTTGCTTCTACTTTGTTTCTACCCTTATATCCATCAATTGTTGTTTTAGGTTATGGGCTGACTTACCTACTAGTGGGTTCTAGTAGGTGCCATCAAAACTCGAGAAATTAGGTTGTGACACAATATCAATAACATAATCAAAAGGACGATAAGGCCAACTTAACTCATAAAGAACTATAAAGACAATAAGGATGCAACTGAAACCATAAACAATAAGCCAACAACGCTACAAATGGAAAGCTGAAAAGACCCAACATAGTATGTCCACAAATATCTACTTATACAACAACTCAATTGGTTGGGACAAGGTCTCGACAATACCAATAACTATATACAAAACTCAAGTATGTATAACCTGCATACAACCAACAACTCCAGGAAGAATTCCATTCTTCAGCTAAGACTACATCATATTATAAAGTTTGATCAAGACTTTCGTCTGAACCTTCGCCACAAAATGCAGTGTCCCTAGGAAATGAGACATCAATACGAAGTATGGAAGTTGGAAAGTAAAATTATAAATAGCTGCAATAAAAAAGGTAATAAAGATATTACCTAACACTAAAACTTTGTTAGCCTTCATGGTTGACATCTCACATCATTGTAATCAAATATGCATGTCATGCTCGAGCAATTGCATGTCATGAGTACATACATATAGATGCAAATGGATGAAATACCTAATAAAATGCTAGTAGTGGTGGTCTCTTTTGGCAGCTAAGCGGAATCATGTTGCCAACATGTGACCATTTGTACAATATACATAGTCTTCTGGGAAAATAGGTCTTCTACCCTCCGATTATAGCTCGAAGTTAATGCATATAACATGTCATGATATGAACTATGAATGCATATAGTAGGCCATAATAAGAACTTAGCCAATCTTGGCTCGTTCATACTCTTATTCTCATACTCTCGTAATCATTTTCGTATAGCTTGTAAAAGTCTTGTAGAACCTTATGTGCTTTTAGAATAAACCTAGACATGTGACTACTTTGGAAAGGTAACTTAAACATGTGGATGTTCATAAAGATCTTAAGGTGCTTAAGAAATCTCATCAGAGCTTCATTTAAATTTACAACCATTTAGGTTATTATAGACTTAAAGCTATTGACTCGACTTCAATTACAAATTAATCATTTAGGAACTCAAAAAGAGACTGACATGCCTGACTTGATCTACTATAAACGACTCCAAGTTGGTCATATTATTAGCCTATTTAGAAACAATGTTGTTTGACAAGTATATAACCAAATGAATAGGGTAAAGATTTAGTATGAATGTAATTTTCAAATAACATTTTTCGTAATAGCTTCTGATGAGAAAGAATGATTTAACAATCTCTTAGCTACAACATAGTAATCCTCTAGCCTTACACTCATGCTATTAGGACAAAAGCTCACTAATAAAGCTAGGGAATACGAAATTCTAACAGAAAATAATTCTAACCAACAAACATACTTCACATTACTGCAAGTACGATAATGATATGTTAAAGTCAAGAAATAATATTAGATGTTCGATGTTTTAATATAACGTCAAAATAATTTTCGCCAGTAAAACTCCTTTGTATGTGATTATGCAACATTTCTCAAAATTTTGCTATTTTTTTTTAGAATAGAAGAGAATGTTGGAGCTTATATTTATAGAGATCACTTATACCTATGAAATCTATTGGTTACTGCATATATATATATATATATATAAAAGTAACCAATAGACTTCATAGGTATAAGTAATGAATCTATGAAATATTTCAGTTTATACTTAAGGAGGTAAGAATTTAGGTGACATGGTCACCTCCACTACACCTGGAGGTTACGGGAGGTGGACACCATTTGTTGTTAATATGGAAGACTGTCACTTATCAATTCCCTTTAATAATAAATATAACTTTTTACATATATTATAATTTTAAAAAATTATTTTGAATAATTCTACCTTATATAATAACAATCTTTCCATCATAATAAGATCTACTTTCTCCGTTAAAATATAAATAACTTATAAGAATCTTATAAAATGAATACATGTGAAAACATATTGTAACAAAAAATTTCATACATACTTAAAGACAATTTTGGGAGTCAATAAAAATATGTTTTATCAAATTTTAATTTAAACTCAATATTTCCAAAAATAAGTCGTATTATAATAAAACTCTCACTTTCTGTAACTATTTTGTATAGTTTAAGAAGATATTATATTTTGTGTGTATCTATTTCATAACGATAAGGATCAAATATACTTTTGTACTATTCAAAATAGCTTAAATATATCTCTTATTATATGTTCGGTTCGAATATATCCCTAATGTTATATTTTTGTTCAAATATATCCTTCCTATTATACTTTAGTCCAATTTTTTCCTTAATCTTAACGAAAAGTTATGTGGCAAGCTCAAAATCAAATGACTTATCCCAAAATTTTAAATACTCAATTCTTTTAGAAATTCATCCCCAACTCATTCCGTACGCTTTGAGTTCTTTTATTTTCAACTTCTTCTTCTTAAAAAAAAAAGGCAAATAATTTGTCATACGCGATAGTTGGGATCATTTCTCTTTTATTTTGGATTGAGGTATTTTTAATAAATGTATAATAAGTTTTAACTATGATTAATATTTCTTTAAAGTGAGTATTAATAAAATACACTACTAAAATCTCTTTTACATATTTTTGATGCACCAAAAAATGAGTAGCACCCCACGTTCATTAATTTCCTTGTAGTATAGTAAGAAGATATCAGCGATGTGACTAATTTAATATTATAGAAATAAATTTGAAGAATCGTCTTCTTTAATTTGTGCTGGAAAAGGGTAGCACAACAATGTTGAGTGAATCGTGATACACATATTTCATCATTTCTATATATAAAAAAATAATTATAAAAGAGAAGATGATATTTTTAAAACAACTCAAAAGCGGAGGGAATGGGTTTGAGATGAGTAAATGAGTGGATCTCTAAGAAAATTGGGAGTGAATCACTTGATTCTGAGCTTGCCGTGTGTCTTTCCATCAAGATTAAGGATAGATTTGTGCCATAGTATTATGAGAGGAGTATATTTGTATTAAAAGTATAATGAGAGGAGTATATATATTTGGATCTAAAGTATAACGAAGGGTATATTTAAATTATTTCCGATAGTATAAGAGAATATTTGACCCTTCTCCGATTTCCTAGTAATAAATATTATATTAATTTCTATTATTCAATTTTTAACTAACTTGTGTGACATCCCAAATTAATAGTATAAGAAAATTTATTCACATATTCGAAATAACTAACTAAGTAATAATTATTTAGCAAGTTCATTTGGATATTAACATATTCATTGAGCAAGCTTATAGTTATATTGTTTAAAACAACTAACTAATAATTATCGATTTAAATATCAACATAAAATAGGATAGACGAATAAATTCTTTAACACACTTAAACCTAACCTTTAAAAGAATAATATAAAGTTTATAAGCTAACCTACAAAAAACATCCAAGGACCCGTTTGGGCATGCGATATGAAATCATGATTTAAAGTTGAAGTTGATGTTTTGTGTAACACCCCGTATCCGAAAATAGACTAACCAGTAGATTTCCAAAAGTTGCAGGTGCAACCCACGGTTGCCACCCATGGACCGTAGGTGGGGTCCGTGAATGGCCACCTGCGGCCTTTCCAAAAAAAAAGAAGGTCTAAGGGTCGACCCACGGCTGGACCCACGAACTGTAGGTCAGACCACCGTCCGTGGTCCAGGGTCGTAGGTCATACCCCAGATTTCAACTCCCAGAACCCCGTCGACCAGCACGGACCGTGGGTCAGTTCCGTCGGTGGCCCCGACAACTTTTAAGTCAGGGGTCGTTTGGTCTTTTTCCTATGCGTTGGACCCCTAAACTACGTCGTTTAACCCCTAAACTACGTAATTTTGGTCAGTTTTAGCCTAGTAACTTAATTAGAACCTAACCTAATCAATCATTCACCAAAAAATCATCAATCTAGAGCAAAATAATAGGAAGAAATCGAACAACCCTAGTTCAAGAACACAACAAGGTTCCGTCAGTTCCATCTCCGAAATTAGAAGATTTCTCCGTAAAATTCGTCACCAGGTATGTGGGATTTCACTAGTGGGTTCCTTTCACCCATTAGATCCCTAGAATTCAATCAGATTCTTGATTCCCTCCAAAGCATCTAGACCTAGGGTTTCTAGAATATCAGCAGATTATTATGAATTAGTTAATTTAATGTCCAAATCAGATGATCATGTAGTAGTATCATTTTTGCCCAGATTCATGCATAAATTCAGAACCCTAGTTATGTAGTTCTTTTAGTTCACGAATTACATTAACTAGGACATTTAAACAAATATACATGCCTCAGTTTTTGAATATTTCATTATCAGATATACATGTTGCATTTCAGATTTTGCATGTCAGATTATTGAGATATCCAGTTTACTTCAGTATGTTATAAATTTCACATATTCAGTTGGGAGTAGGCTTTATACCGAGTTGGACTAGGGTCAGTCACCCTCAAGTCCTAGGACTACGTGCCCCCGTAGGTTATAAGTCCCCTTTGTGGGCATCAGATTAGTGATCACGCCAGTCATGCCTCTATACCTCTGGCATGGTAAATTGGGTCCTCTCGATGGGGCATATACTTCGGACTCCACATTTAGCTCATGTGATTTTATGTCGGTTATTAGTAGCTCCCACAGTCAGATTTTAGTGCATTGACTAGATTATCAGTTACAGTTCAGTATTCAGTTTCAGTATGTTATAAATTTGGTCATTGCATTCAGTTAGTTCATGTTTAGTATTTTCAGTATCGTATCATGCTTATCTCATGTTCAGATTATATTATTGCTCAGTTATATGCTTTGTTCAGTTATGTATTTCATTCAGCTTTATTCTATCCGGCATGCTCAGTACCTTTCAAGTATTGACGCATACTCTACGCTACATCTTCTCGTGATGTAGGTTCAGGTCCTCAACATTCAGATCACGCATAGATTAGTCTCCGATCTTTAGTTCAACAACATCAGTGGTGAGTCCTCATTCTTCGAGGACGGTTGACATGTTTATTTTCTACTTTCAGTCTTTAGTTTCAGTTTTGCTAGATTTAGCTGAGCATGTCCCAGCATTTCTAGTCAGTTAGAGGCTTTATTTCAGACATATATAGTTAGTTTCAGTTTTAGCTTTGGAGTTTGATATTTCAGTTGTCATTGAACTCATAGTTCTTTTATTCATATAGTAATGGGTATTCCCCATCATTTCAGTTTACCTTATGTTTAAGCTTCCGCACAGTATTTCTATTTTAGTAAATCTTTAAGTATGCTTATGATATGCCAGCAGGGTTAGCTTGGGGTCACTTGTGATCCTAGGTCCCATGTCCGCGTCTTGGAATAGCTTTGGGGCGTGACATTTTATTTGGACATGCATTAAAATTTCTAAGTTTTTTTTTTCTCATTAACATGAAAACTGCATAAGTTGGTAAAACTATTAATATTTTTCCTATTCGTATTCAATCTTACTAGATGAGCAAATCACAGTTCATAAACAAAATATCAGAGTATTCTAAAGTGCCACATTGATAAATAAGATATCTTCATGTTTCTTGTATAAATAAATGTCTTTAGTGCAAACTTCTAAATACACATAATTTTATAAAGATCTATTAGTCAATAATTGTAGTAACTAGTTATTCTTTAATATAATCATTTCACATGGTACAAACAATATTTTCACAACGAACAAAAGTTATTTTTTGCACAATATAAAATGAGAGATCCTTTTTTGTAAAATATAAACTTTTGAGTCAATTTCATAATTAATTGTTATTTAAAATAATGATTTAGAATCTCAAATTAAGTTTTTGTTATAAAAAATTTAAGATTTGAAATCATGAAAATCATAATCTCAAATTGCATCTAAATATTCATTTGAAATCAAAATTTAAAATTATGACTTTATATTGCATGTTAGAATCTCCTATTTTATATTCCTCATATAACGTACTAATCTAGTACACAATATAACCTTTGATGACCATAAAATTCGCTGGAACCTAGCGAACTAAGTTCTTTTATATGTTAATTTTTTTGTTCAGAAAACATTCTTTAATTATACCCAAATGTAAACAACATCATTGATTTTTTTTATTTTTTTTGATATAAAACATCCTTCAAGTATTTGAAGTTAACAATTTACATCCTTCTGTTAGATATTGTCAAAAAACTAAGGGATTCTACAAAGCATGAGCATTCACGTAACTATCAACAAAAGTTTTTCTGCATAATTTTATTACCTGCTATAAAAAGTTTATGAAGAAAAATATTAAAAATATTGGACACAATTGCTTATTGACACAAAAAATGTTAGGAAGGTGTGATATACATGATCTACTCTTTTTCTCATTTACCAACCGAAAGAAGTTGGAGCTTATCTTCACCTTTTTCAAAGCCAACTGTATTTAGTTCAATAATTTTTTGGGGCAATCTGATATTGAAGTGATCAATATTCTGATTATATCTCGCATTCGAGTTGCATTCTCTATTATTAGTAGAGGAACTCTCTAACAAACACCCCTTCTAGCAGGCTCAATTGAGAAGAAACATATTTCTTCTGTTAATCCTTTTTTAATATTAAATCACATGAAAAATAAATGACAAACAATTATCAACTTAAAAGATTTTGCATAATGCTAAACTCAATTGTCGAAAAAATTTATAATAATATTTTTGACGTATCTCAAAATAATAAATATGAAGGAAAGACTTGATTTTTGTGAGATATGTTAGTATTTTAATAAACTCAAGCAGAATGATGAAAATTGTTTAATTTTTAAATATTGGAAATATGTTTTCTACTGAGAATAATAGTTTAAGAATGTGATTATTTTGGCCAAAAACTTCTTTACTTTTAGGTGATATTTTGGTCAAACTTTGCGAAATGACATTTTTAGGTGAAATTATTTTGGTCAAACTTTGCGAAATGACATATTTAGGCGGTGTATATGTAGGCAGGCCTCTTTGTTTCCGGCATTATTATTATTACTACTTTCCTCCACACTGTCACTATCCCTGTCCCCCTTTGATTTTTAATAATGATTGAATATATATAAACACAAATAGTATTAATTAGTAGTCTCCCTAGCACAAGAGCTCTCCACTCCTTGAGCATACCCACTTCCAACACCAAAACTAGTGCTCAACAGCTCACTCTTCTACTGCTGCTTCGAAGTTTGTTTAGTCGGAGAAAATAGATACACGCGCCTCCATCCTCTCTGTAATGCAGCATTGCCGTCTGGCCGGATATTAAACACAATGGGTAAGTGTCATCGCCGGAACGATGTCGCATCGGTCGTCCTCGACCCTCCTGTTTCCACTACCGGACCTGATCACTTCAAGCTCTGGTCTTCTTTTTCTCGCGCATCCTTCCGCCGCATGATCCTCGACGCCGTCCGATGTGGCGGCAGAAGTCACAAGCCTTCTTCCAAGTCTCCTCCCGATCAGCCGCCCAGACCTGTTGGTCCCATTGATGTAAGATCTGAATGTGAACACAAGAAACCTGCCGGATCCGACAGGTTGTCGGAACTCTTGAGGCTGTCCGAGTCGTCTGAGAACGAGGAGGATGTACGGCAAAAGGTGCAAATGTTGGAGGAGTTGAAGAGAGTAGTCAAGCGCTTACAGAGTAGCAATGTTTTGGAAGGAGCGAAGGAGGTCCGGCGACTTACCAAAGAGGTTTCCGACGCCAGAACCACCCTAGCTTTGCTCGGAGCGATTCCACCACTTATGGCGCTGCTTGATTCAGAAGATTCCATTTATCAGATCGATGCTCTCTATGCTCTGCTTAACCTTGCAATTGGCAATGATGCGTAAGTTTATTTATTTTCGTTTAGTTGGCTTATTCTAGCCTAGTAGGATCTGAATAGATAATAATTTTTGCAATCCTTCTGTAGAAATAAAGCAGCTATCGTTAAGGCAGGGGCTATTCATAAGATGCTCAAGCTGGTTAATGAATTCCCAAATTCAGAAGTCGCTGAAGCTGTAGTTGCTAATTTTCTTGGGTTGAGTGCTTTGGACTCCAATAAACCCATAATTGGTTCATCTGGAGCAATTCCATTCCTGGTGAAGAATTTGGACAACACAAACAGTTGTCAAGCTCGACAAGATTCGTTGAGAGCGCTTTACAACCTTAGCATCTCGCCTTTGAATGTTATCCCCATACTTGAGAGTGATCTAATTGCCTTTATCATGAACAAACTGGGAGATATGGATGTAAGCGAGAGATTTCTGTCCATTCTTTGCAATTTAGTATCAGTAGCAGAAGCCCGAAAGGCAATTAGTAGTGTACCAGATGCGTTCCCCATGTTGGTTGATGTTGTGAGTTGGACAGATGCACCAGGTTGCCAAGAGAAAGCATCCTATATTTTGATGGTGATGGCTCACAAGTCGTATGGAGATAGACATGCAATGATTGAGGCTGGAGTTGCTTCAGCCCTGCTTGAATTGACCCTTCTAGGAAGCACATTGGCTCAGAAGCGGGCATCGAGAATCTTGGAATGCTTGAGGGTGGACAAAGGAAAGCAAGTTTCTGATAATTATGGTGGTATGAGCACCACGATATCTGCCCCACAAGATTGTACAACATATTGTTCGAGTGTTGAATTGAAAGATGGGATGGAGGATGATATGATGAGTGAAGAGAAAAAAGCAGTGAAACAATTAGTCCAGCAGAGCCTGCAGAATAACATGAAGAGGATAGTGAAAAGGGCTAACCTACCCCATGAATTTGTTCCTTCTGATCATTTGAAGACCTTCACATCAAGCTCAACTTCTAAGAGCCTGCCATTTTGAGATCACTGAGTATTTGGTAGCTTGGGATTTTCTATATAAGGTATGGTTTTGTCTCGTCTGTTGTAGTTTCTGGATAACTATAGTCTAGTGTAAATTTTAATATTAGTTCCTTCTTTCGAGTTCATGGATATCTACTACTGTTAGAGAGTTTGTATTCGTACTAGATTTAGTTGATGTAGACCTTGCATCGCATGATAATAAAAATATTGTTGATCTGGATGCCAAATATTCAGCGCTTATGTCCTTGCACTCTGTGTGATGAGTTTGAAACAATTCATAAACAAAAGTAGAGTTGAAATGAGATCCTGCTTCAATAACAATTGGTTGGTTCAATTTATAAATGCTTTGCATAGGAATTGAATGTGATGTACCCTGTACTGACACCATATGTAGGTGTTATTGATAACTTTAATGGAGCTGGAAATCTGAGATCTACCATCTCCAATTTGACCTCACAAACACTGTCGGTGTCAATGAATGAGTTACTCATGTTTCAATTACTTCTCTCCAACTGCTATTTCCTTGCTTCATTATCTCAAATCACTAGAGACCTTACAAACTACTCTTGAGCAACAAAAAAAAATAAAATACTAATTGTATTCATCTTTGTTGTTTGCTTGATTTTGGTGGAAAAACAAAGTGTCATACATAGGTCTTGGACATCTCTTTTTTAATTTACACAACGATGCCATATCTTACGTTAAAAATAACTAACAAATTATTCGTCTCCAAAATTAAATGCCTACTCCCTATCTTATACTACTTGTGTCATAAAAAATAGAGTAAATATTAAGAATAGCAAAGATAAAAATCATATTAGCGCTCTATAGCTACTGTTTTGCTATTTGCGTTTCATAGCCAAATTATGTTTGCTATGGAGCATCTGATTTGTATAAATCGAGAATTCATCTGTGCCTATGAAAATTGCGTTTGTAGATGTAAATGTTCTCTGTGTTAGGTTAGAGTGGCAAGCGAGATCGGGAGAGAGGAGAAAGGCGAGCGGGAGAGGGCTGAGAGTGGAGAGACGTGAATTATATATGTATATTAGTTAGATAATTGTATATATGTAACTACTATGTATATGTATCAATGATTGTGTTTGTATATCTGCATAGAATTTTAATTCATATACAATTGAATCGAGTTAAAACATTTGTATTTGTATATCAAATCTCTCTCTCGCTATATACAAACACAAATTATACATTGTATTTGTATAGAGAGAGAGAGAGAGAGAACTGGGCAGGGTAAGATTTGTGTTTGTATAATTACAAATGTAAAATGACGGAGAGATATGTATATGCATTTGTATATACAATCTCTCTCGCTTTACACAAACACAAAACACAAATTATACATTTGTGTTTGTATTAAGTGAGAGAGACTCAAAAAGAGGAGAGTGACGAGTGAGATTCCAGAGAGATGAGAGAGAGGGGAACGACAAAAAGTTTGGTGCGAATTGGAATAAATGAAACTGTAGCTATAACATTTATTTTGAATTTATAGTTTGCTATAACATACAATTTTCCATAAAAAATAACTGACGACACGAACGTGTTTTGTAGGATAGAGATTAATTTTCAAAAAAATAAATAAAATTGGGGGTAAGGAAAGGGCTGATGGAGGGTGGGGGATTACAAAATGGAGAATTGAATTCTCATCAACAAGATAAAAATTCAAAGAACTAGCGAATTAAGCTATTAAGATTCCTTTACGGGTGTGTAGTTATAATAATATTATACTAAAAGCGGGAATTTCCTATCTTCAAAGTTAAATTACGATTTTGCTTCTGCTATAAATCAAAATATTATAAAACATCTAATTAATTAAATATTAACTACTAATAACCTCCTATTAAATATTTAATTACAATTATACAAAATACAATGGTCATCGAATAAGGTTTCCTTTCTTGTACTTTTTTGTTTGAATTTTCCTATTTGATCTAGTAAGGGGAAAGGTAGACCGCTTACCATAAACAGAAGATTGTTTTTATCTTCTCACTAGTAAAATAATAGTTTATCCTCACTTCTTTGTTTATTTTTTTTATATTCACAATTTAAGACTTTTTAGTGATCATTTTCAAGTCATTTTAATGAATCATTACATTCAACCCACGTTTGAATTACTTTCATCTTTCAAATATTATTACAAAGATATCATTTATCGACAATTCATTGTTATTTAATTGATTGTTTATTTGTTTGCAGTAAGTGTTTATTTTTTTAATAATTGGTATTGCTTCAAAGAAAAAAGAAAACGTGCAGATGAAAGACCAAAAGTTTCTTGTATCCCTAATAATTGTGGACCTTCTAATTTCTCTACATTAACAGCCTGTTTGATATTATTGCTAAAAACTATTTATTTTTAAAAGTATTTTTTAAAATGGCTTTTAAAAAAAGTGTTTTTGAAAAAAAGTAATTTGTGTTTGGCTAATTCATTTGAAAAGTGCTTTTGATAAGCAAATCGTGTTTGACTAATCTCTTTTAAAAAGTGCTTTAGAGAATCAAATTACGAAAAAGGGTAAATATCAATGTATATTTAATACTAAGATTATCTTATAAGTAGAAACTATTTTAAATATCTATTAGAATTTTTTTAATGAAAATATGCATATTCAAATTTTCAATCAATATTATACATAAATAAATAAATAAATTAAATATTAATATAATATCAACCTGATGACTTAAATATAATTCAAAATATCAAGAAAAATAAATTTAAAAACTATTCCACACATTAAACCACTATATACAAAAAATTCACCACAAAAATAAATAAAATCCCTCATATTTTTAATCCTATAAAAATGTTGTTGTTACATTTATTTATGATTCTGTAAAATAAGACATAAAATAATAAATAAAATATAAAATAATAATAGTATATAAGCATAAAATAAAAAATTATTGAATAAAAATAAAAAATAAAATTCTTGTATGAAACTTAACCAAATTTATGATATATGTTAATTAATTAATAAGTGATATATTGGTAAATATGTATATATGAGAGAGATATTTTAGTCTTCAAGAAAATAGTTTTCTACTTCTCCTTCTGCTTTTTTTAAGAAGCAAATTTTTTTAGCTTCTTTCCAACAACAGAAAAACTGCTTCTGCTTTCATTTAAAAACAGTTTTGAGAATTTTCCAAACACTATTTTTTCCCCCCAAAAAAAGTGCTTTTATTGAAAAAAACACTTTTGGCCTCCAACAACAATGTCAAACAGACTCTAAATAATCAATTATTTTACTTACATATACATATGATATTAGCAATATTAACTTCTTATATGACGAATCTCCAACCTTGGAGATTTCTCGAGTCTGTTAAATAATATTTTCATTTTTCTATTGAATTTCAAATGAAATTTGATTATATGTCCTCTTTAATGTGATGAATTATATTCTTGGAATTGCGTTACCAACTTAGATTATGGCCATTCATGGAAAAAATAAAATTTTGGCTGGTAGCAAAGCTCATAGCCTCTTATAGAATTCAATTTAACTTTTATAAGGATGCATATTTTTCATTTTTTTCCTTATTATATTCTTAGTTAAATTATTTGTTTGGTAATTTAGTATCATGGGCTTTTGATTTATGTAACTTTCAATTTATTATTTTAGTGAATTTTTTGTTACTTGAATTATTTAGCCTATTTTTTGCTACGTATCTAAAAGTGATTTGTAGTTAAATATTGATTAATTTTTTGTGTTTTTACGTTGTATGTTGTGTTCTTGAGCATTTTTTTTTTGAATTTTATGTTATGCATCACACATTATTCAATTTATTACTTTTGTGTGTGTGATTTAAAAAAAAATTAAACAAATTAATATGGAATACACAACACACGTGTTCGAGAACTAGTAAAAAGGATAAAGGTGAATGAAGTCATTTTTACTTATAACTATTTGTTTTCTTTCTTTTCAAACATATAATTAGTATCGATAAGAAAAAGCTCTGACTTCTCTCCAAAAATGTCTATGATGAACCCTAGCCTTCTTGGGTTTTGCTTTGTGACCTACAACCAAGATGGCCAATGGACAACCTCTTCTAATCACACCAATATCAATCATACACCCAAATCAAAGAATCTCTTATGCTGGTATTTTGCAACCTAACATGAAAGAGGTAGTGTCACGATCTAAGACTACCATCTAGTTGTAATACAATATTTAAAATCACAAGTGACCTCAAGCTAACCATGGTCTAGCATGACACTAGATTCATACATATAAACTAAAATAGCTGATGCGGAACCTGCGCTTGAATGATATGAGAAATCCAAATCTTAACATATTACTTAAAATGGAATTCGTCCTAAAATAATCCACAAGCTGAAAATTAATGTTTGACTGAGTGTCTAAAAGCCTCTACTAAGATGTGTTTTAGGAAAAGCCTCTACCTAACTCTAACTATTTGAAAACTAAATGACTAAAATAAAGAAAAATATAGGGGTTGTCCACGAAAGATGAGGAGTCACCAATATTGCTATTGAGCTGATCGGAAGTCATACTAGCCGCGAGCTAGTTGATGAGCATCTGAATCTATATTATAAAATAATATAGCACAGAGATGTATGTGGTCCGTACTTTGAATGTACTGAGTATGTGAAACATGCATCACAAGTTTAGTAAACTGAACCTGATAAATCCAAAATGCTGAACTGTAATACATGAATTAAGACAATGACCAAGTAAATCAACATGCAACTGATAAGTATTGAATTGAAATAATTGAGTACAAGGTCGATGCAATAACTCAAAATTGAACTGTGGGAGATACTAATAACCGACATACTCCTTCTGAGCTAAACAGAGTCCAACCTATACCCCAACTGGAAGGACACTTCGTTGCCAAGGGTATAAACTTGCTGACATGGATCAACAAAATTGATGTCCAAAGGACTAAGGTGTTAAGCCTACACTGAAAAGTGACTTATAAAACCTAAGGTGTCACTTAGTTTGGGACTTAGGAAATGCTACTAATTAAAGGTCTCAATCTAAATTGGTGGGTGAGCATTCGTCCCTTTGTCCACTCGGTGCTAAGTAATACTTCCAACTGAATTTATGTTGACAATTTGAATAATTCAAACAAATTGAATAGTTCATAAATACTGATATCTGAAACCGAAAAGATAGACAATTTGTCTGAAATCATCTTAAAATATGTGGAACTAAAAGACTGAATGTAAAACTACTCATCGTCATTTCTACAATATCTGAATGAAATATGCAATTTAATCATCATGGGTTCAAAGACATGAATTTTTTCTATTCTAAATAATAACGAAAATAATTATCTAAATATATAAAATTATAGGTAAAAACATGTAATCACAGACTATCCATGAAGAATAACTGAACTATGATGAAAATCATGCTTTCATAAGAACCTTTAATTCTATAGAAATCATTAATTGAAGAATAATGTTTATTTTGGGACTCAATGGGTATAAGCATACCCATTGATAAAATCTCACATACCTAAAAGGAAATTTGTAGAATCTTTGAACTCAAAGCTTACAGGTGATGAACCCTAGTTTTCTTGAAGATTCTAGAGCAGTGGTGTGTGACTGTCAAAATAAACAAAAAAAATTGCACTATTTGGGGTTTGAACCCAAAACCCTTTCGTTCAAATGGACACACATTACCACTACACCAAAGATATAACTTTTATCAAGGATGTCCAACTCTAAATATATATTCTTTATATGTAGAATTTGACATATACAACATAATTTTCTGACGAAGGGTGTCTAGGTGGCTGTAGCTACGCAAACTTTGGGAATAGGATAAGAGGGTAATTGATAAATGATCAATTATGTCCTATTTTTCAGGACATAGACCGTATGCAAAATAATACCCAACTTTAAAGGTCGGGGTCAAACCACAAGGATTGGAAGATAAATCGCTCTCAAATTAATTTTGTAACCTAAAACAAACTAGCAAATTGAATTCTCAACATGCATATATATATATAAAATGGAGGGGGGAGGGGGAGAGGTACTTAGGAGCAACTAAAATTTCTCAATATAAAGTACCAAAATAGGAAATCAACACAAGTATGCTCTACCAAGATTTGAAATGACTAGGGTGTGCATTACTATGTGGTTTCGATACAATAAGTAAATATTAATCACAATCAAATTGATTGATACATGGATATCATTTGGTCTAGGATACATTCGATATTCTCTCGAACTATCAAATGTATATCCGATAAAATTTATCGAATTCCAAGACCCTTACTAATTGTCGCACCCCATTTTCGAAAAGGTCAAAATAGTTAACAACATAAAATGGTCACGCCTCTGATTTTGAATTTTTTTTTTTTATTTTGTAATACTTTAGAAACTGAACAGATTGAACATCAGGAAATTTGGTGAACCACGGAGGGGCTCACGGACCGTAAATGGAACCACAGTCTATCGACTTGCTCGTGGCTCACACCCAGCCAACGTGGTGGACCACTGAGCCTCCTACAGGTCGTGGATCCCCATACGATCCATGGAATATCTCGTAGAAGTGATGTAGAGCCACCAGGGCTCAAGTGTGGAACCATAGAGCCCTCCACGGGCCGTGGTCCAAATGACGGGCCGTGGATGGGTCCGTCGTCTTGACTGAGCAGATACCAACCCCAAGTGAAGATCCACACTAGACTTCACGGTGCGTGGTCCTTCACATGGTCCGTAAAGTGGACCATAGATGGAGGTACCAAGAACTAGTAGCACTGGCCAAGAACCACGACCCACTTGATGGGTCATGGTCCCATCGACAGTCCGTCAGTGGCCTCGTGGATGGACCCTCACCAGCTTTAAGTCAGGGTCATTTTGGTATTTTTCCCTATGCGTTGGATACCTAAACTACGTCGTTTTACTCAGTCTTAACCTAATATTCTAGTTAGACATTACCTAGAACCCCCATTCACCAAAACTTAGAGCAAAAAGAGAAGAAAGAGGCGCCAGTTTCCCAAGGACAATCAAAGGTGTTCTTCAAGTTTCAGCCCCAAAATCCAAAGGATTTCTCTGTGAATTTCGTCACCAGGTATGTGAGATTTCACTAGTGGGTTCCTTTCATCCACTAGATCCCTAGAATCCTTGATTCTCCATATCTTGTTTAGACCTAGGGTTTCTAAAACCGTGGAGATTTGTTGTGATTTAGATGTTATAGTATTCTTAATCGAAATATCATGTTTTTCTTGGAAACGTTGCTTAATTCCTTTTGTGAAACTCATAACCCTAGTTTGTATAAATTCTCTTAGTTCATGAATTATACTTGCTAGGTCACTTAAAAAGATAATAATGCTCCAAATTTTGAATGTCACATTATCAGTACATTAATTTTGCATTCGCAGATTGCATGTCAGTATTTTGTGTTATTCAGTGTTTCAGTTACATTTGTGTCATATACATATTCAGTTGGGAGTAGACGTAGCACCAAGTTGGACTAGGGCGCATCTTCATAGTCCTAGAACTAGGTGCCCCTGTAGGATTTTAAGTCCCCTTTGTTGGGCATCATATTTAGTGATCACGTCAGTCATGCATTTATACCTTTGGCAAGGTATATTGGGTCCTCTCAATGGGGCGTATATATTATACTCCACGTTTAGCTCACATGGTTTATGTCGGTTAATAGTAGCTCCCACAGTCAGACTCTTAGTGCATTTGACCAGGTTTTTTTAGTATATACTTCAACATTCAGTTCAACGCATGTTATGTTCATGATTAGTATTTGGTCATCGCAATTGCTCAGTTATGCTTTGTTCAGCTCATATATATGTTCACCTTAGTATCTATATCCTGCATGTCAGTACATTCCAAGTACCAACACATACTCTGCGCTACATCCTTTCATGATGTAGGTTCAGGTACTCAGCATCCAGATCACACTTAGATCGATTCTCGATCCGCATTCAACAACTTCAGTGGTGAGTCCTCATACTTCGAGGACAATAGACATGCTGTCCATTTTAGTCTTTATATTCAGTTTTCAGTTTTTTTTGTTAGAGTTATATGGGGGGCATGTCCCAGCAACTCAACTTAGTTAGAGGCTTTTCAGACATAGTAGTAGATTCAACTTGAGTTGTAATTGATTGTTTCAGTTATCACTAAACTCTTAGTTTGTCTTACATATTCATATTTCTTGGGTTTTCCCCATTTTAGATATCCACTATTTTTAGCTTCCGCAGTAGTTCATGTTTTACTTAGTTATTTTCAATATGCTTATGATATGCCAGATTCAGGGTTAGCTTGGGGTCACTTGTGAGAAGAAGGGATCTAGAATTTGAACTTAATGATTGGGTCTATTTGAAAATCTCACCCATGAAGGGTGTGATGAGATTTGGCAAGAAAGGGAAACTTAGTCCCCGGTATGTAGGCCCATACCAAATTTTGAAACGAGTTGGTAAAGTTGCCTATGAGTTGGATTTGCCAAATGAGTTGGCCCTGGTTCATTCGGTATTTCATGTTTCTATGCTTAAGAAGTTTATTGGAGATTTGGTATCCATTATTCCCCTAGAAGGGTTGGGAGTCGACGAAAGTCTTTCATATAAAAAGATTCCGGTAGAGATCCTAGACCGGCAAGTCAAGAGATTGAGAAACAAGGAAATAGCTTCGTGAAGCTTTTATGGAGGAATCATTTAGTTTAGGGTGCTACTTGGGAGGTCGAGGCCGATATGAAGTCCCGATATCCTCAACTCTTTCCTTCTACTCCTATTCAAGCATGAGGTAAGTAGTTTCTCTTGAGTTTTAGTGTTTTGGGAGTCATGTGTGTTATATGAGTTTTCCCATGATTTCCTTATGTTATGCATGTTCTTGAGAAATTCATGATTAGTAAGAAACATGGGTTTTCATGATTTATGTTCCTAATGTGGTTGTGCATTTAGTATGAGTTGCCTATTTGACTTTATGAGATGAGTTGATGAACATGCTTTATTATGCTTTTGAGAGTAATTGCATAGTAGCTCCATGATATTGTGTTGAGCATGCTTTTAGTTGGAGATGGTAGTTCCTCCTATGAATATGAGAAATGTTGAGTTTCATGCATAATGGGATATTAGATGTAGTTCCTACTTTCTTGTGTTGCATTGATTATGTTTTAGATGGAGTTGAAGTTTCCTCCTTTGAATTGTGCATTATTTTGATGTTTCATGCATGTTGGGCTGCTAGTTTTGAGTCTTTAATTCCGTAAGGTGTCTAGATCGTCATTCGAGGATGAATGTTCCCAAGGGGGAGATATTGTAGCACTCCGGAAACTAGTAGGCTAAACTAGAGCTTAACATGAGGGTTAGAGTCGTAAATGTACCTCCCCGTACCTAAAAATATAGGGTTTCGAGTTACGACGTCAAGGTACGACCCCCAAGGACCAACCATGGGTCCTTGATGAGGACCCTTAGAAGCTGCCTAGGCAGTGACCCACGCCTCGTGAGTCACGACACACCTCGTGGGTCATGCCACCCCCCGTGGGTGAGGGGCGTAGGTCGAGCCTTAAAAATCAAGCCTCAGAACCTTGACCCACGGTTCACCAGCACGCCACGTGGGTCCATCCACGGACCGTGGTCGTGGGGTCGTGGCTGAGGCTTGCCTTTTGGCAGTTACACTTAGGAGCATTATGGGGTTTTCCAGTTTTCATTAATATTAAGTAACGTCATTTTAGACTAAATTAGACTAACTATATAAGGTTTTTAAGTCACCAAATTAAGTCATCAAAGCCATTATTCTAATATCCCAAAAGAACTCATCCTCTCCAAAAATTCTCTCTAAAACTTCAAGGAAGAAAAAGAAGGAAGTTGGAGCTAGGGTTTGAAGGAGCAAACTTTTCTACTAAAGTTCTTTGGAGATTCATAGATACGGTATGGTAGCTCTTCATCCATGGATAGAATTCATCCATGGAGTCCCTCCAAACTCAATTTCTAAGATAGTAATCCCCCAAAAACTAGGGTTTTACTCTAATTCATGAATTTCCTTAAAAAACAATTCTAATGATTTAATTACTTTATATTATGATTTAATTGATGATTTATTATGGTTTTATGATTAAATCCCCCAAGAATCCATTAAATCCCCATATTCCCAAATTATGACCTTGTGATGTGTGTGAATTGATGAAAGAAGGATATGATGAGAATATGCTTTTAGTAATTGAGTTATTCGAATTATGATTATATCCATGTCTAATGTAGTAATTCTAGATGTGTTGATTGAATATGATCTATGGTCTTTGAAAGGCAAAGTATGAGAATTATGCATGATTATGAGATTTATGTATATGCTTTAAGAACACTTTGAGAGTGAAATGTCCATGATTATGATAATGTTGTTGTGTTGATTGAAAGGTTATTCTCAGGAACACATAATGAACATAATGTGAAAGGTTTTCTCACATAATGTAGATTCTAGGTTGAAAGAAAATTCTCACCTAAGTGAATCTAATGTTATATGTAGACATGGGCGGTGAAAGGTTATTCTCACGCATGATCTAATGAGATATCCTAATGAGACAAGTTATGACCTAATAAGTACTCCGTCGGATAAATGCTTAGTACAGAGTGGATATTGAACATGAGATGAAAGCTCTCCCGTTAAGAAATGCAGGGTTTTCAGAAGTAATCTCATGAGATAGAAGCTCCCCCGTTAAGAAAGGCCAGGTTTCTGGTAATAATCTCCTTGTCCCATAAACTACGTGCCCCCGTAGGATATTTAGCTAGTGGATCCACCTAAAAGCTAACAAATGATGGTCTTGCCTTAGGTAAGTAGGACAATCCTTTTTGGTGTGGGTAACACCGGATTCCATGTTAAGCTCACATGGTCTATGTCGGTTAAGGCTTATTCCCACTATGAACAAGAAGATGAATTATGAACTATGGTTACTCAAGAAGCTTTACTTAGCATGGGTGGGATTATGAGATCTTATTCATGCATTGCACAAGTATACTTTGAGGTTACTTATGGAATGTTTCTCTTATGATATGATGATCTATGAGTTGATTATGCTTATGACTTATGCTTTTCCATTATCTCCAAAATGATGCTTTAACTTAGTAAATTGCATAAATTCAACTAAAATGTCCCTTTTAGCATATTTTCATGGTTTTTATGCATGCCTATCGTACTTAGTGCATTTTTGTACTAACCCATATTTTCCTACATTTTTTCCCAAATGTAGGGTCCGGTTCTCAAGGTGGTCCTTGTGGCTAAAGCTTGGATTTGCTCATTTCTCCTTGCTTGTTGGTGAGTCCTCATGATTCGAGGATGGATGTTTTCACTTAGTAGTTTCATTCGTGTATTACCTTTTTGGATTATGCTATGATGGGCCATGACTCTATTTGATTCAAGTATTGTAATAGATGGCTAACTGAGACAAGTTTAGACTTCAGCTTTCTTTTATGAAAATTTTGGGCTTGAAATGCGTTTTTACTCTTTATTGTTCTATGCTTATGTTATGATATGCTAAGTGGCTTACATGGGGCCTTTCGGGGTTCTATGTGCCTTGTTACGTCTAGGGGGTACCCTTGGATCGTGACAATTTCACTTTCTTTTTACTCATTTTCGTGCGATAGAATTCAACTTTATAAAATTTTCTTCTAATTTGTGCTTACGCGTGTCTTTTCAGATGATGCCTCCACGAAGAGTTGTTCGAGGATGTCTTGCTAGGAGAAATGTTAATCCTCAAGGATAAAAGCTCCCAATGCACCAGAAGTGCAACCCCCTCAAGGAGATGTCACTAATGTTGAGTTTAAGAACGTTATTAAGATGTTGACTCAAATGGAAAAATCACAAGTTAGTCTCCGAGGATCCGGACGTCAGGATGTGAACGATTCGTCCAGAGTCTAAGAGTTTATAAGAATTAACCCCCAGAGTTCACTCGATCAAAGCTCAATGAGGATCCCAAAAACTTTATGGATGAGATTTAGAAGGTGTTTGAGGTGATGCATGTTGCTGATGCTGAGTGTGTGGAGTTATCCATATACTAGCAAGTGTGTTGTCAGGATATGGTACGACCAGTGGAAAAAGACTAAAGGAGAAGGTGCACCACCCTTAGGTTGGACTGTGTTTGAGAATGCTTTCTTAAGGTGCTTCTTTCCCCAAGAGCTAAGGGAAGAAAAGGTCAAAGTGCTTCTTAATCTAAAGTAGGAGTCTATGACTGTGCAAGAGTACAACCTCAAGTTTACTCAACTATCCCGCTATGCTCTAGAAATGGTGGCTGTTATGAGAAGCAGAATGAGTTTATTTGTGTCTGGGAGATCCCATTTATATAATAAGAAGGGGAAGGCAACTATGTTCATAGGGGAAACAGAAATAGCTAGGATTATGATTCATGTACAGTAAGTATATGAGGATACATTGAAAGACAAGAAAGAGATCCGCAATAATAGGGCTAAGACAACAAATCATGAGTCTGACTAGTAGAAGGCCATGAATGTGAATCATAAATCCTTCCAGCAAAGGTCATCTGGACTTGCTCCATCATTTTATCATTGGTCCAGAGATTGCCTTTTGCATTGGTGGTTTGCTTTATCTCCACAAAAAGCTCTACTAGCTCGCAACACATCCAATTAGAGGCAGAGGCTAGGGTTAGGACTATCGTGGTGGTCACCAGGGTATTCATGGTGGTGTCAGGAAGGTAAGTCAGGTGGTAGGATATATGTCTATGGTAGAGGCAAACATTCCCACTTGCATGTAACTCCAACGAAGGTTGAGGTTGGGGTATCAGACGATGTAATCATAGGTGCAATTCTCTTACGCCATCAGCCCACCTCAACTTTATTTTATCCAGGCTCTACCTTTTTATATGTGCATGTATATTATATTTCTCATTTGAGTATGACTTCATAGTCTTTGGCAGCATTGTTTCTTGTTCAACCCCTGTGGGTGACTCTTTAGTATCGAATCAGGTATTTCGATCTTATTTGGTGACTATCTAGGGGTGTGACACTTGGGCTGACATTATATTGCTTGATATACTATAATTTGATGTGACTATGTGCATGTACTAGTTATTCCCCTACTGCATGGTCTTAGATTACTTTGCTAAGACCATTACCATAGCCATTAATGGTATTCCCTTGGTGGTGTGGCGGGGCTCTTGTAGTATCACAACGGTTGGAGTTATCTCATCTATTCAAGCTTGAAGGTTAGTGACTAGCGATTGTTTATCTTACTTGGCTTATGTGTGTGATGTGATTAGAGAGGTTTCTTCAGTTGAGTTGGTTTCTATTGTCCCTGAATTTGTGTATGTGTTTTATACTAATATACATGGCCTACCCTAGATCATGATATTTATTTTTCTATTGACCTTGAGTTGAGTACTCGTCCTATCTCTATTCTGCCTTATCGGATGGCCCTCGTAGAGATAAATGAGCTCAATATTTATCTTCAGGATCTCTTGAGTAAAGGATTCATTTGGCCTAGTACTTGATACGCTCAAATTACACCTCCCTAAAGAAGCATAAGCGATCGTTATCAAGTAAAGAACCCAACTTGTAGGTTGGGGTCGATCCCACGAGGAAAATGGTTTAGACTTTACTTTAACCCACGATTATATTCAATTAGTCAAAGT
>JAJOOS010012972.1:0-39047 GCA_029582725.1 Solanum chiquidenum
AATAATAAAGTAATAGAAACAAACATATATGTATATTACTAATTTGAACATGGAAACATGTATTAAGAGGATGAAGGAAGAAAGAGGGAGAAGAAGAAGGAAGAAAGAGGGTTGGGTGGGGGCAACGACAGATGAAATGAAGAGGGAGAAGAAAGTGGGGAGGGGGGGGGGGGGAGGGGGGCAACGGCAGATGGAAGAAAGAGGCAGAAAGAAAGAGGGATGGTGGACTTTTAAGGGGGTGGGGTATTTGAATTGTTAATGGACCATTAATTAAGGAGTTTACATTTAAGATAATTATGAATTATCATATTTAAGGGATTAGTGTATCTAATTAAATATTTTAAAATATATGGTATAAATATTAAAAGTGGTAGTATGTGTAATTGTTTTAAACTAGAGGTAGATATAGTATATATATGGTAGTGATTTATGTGTAGTTAGGTAGTTTTTCCAATAAACAATTATGAGATAATAATTAATATTATTTAAAGAAATTTATTTGAATGTTCCTCAAAATTTATTTAAATATCTTCATGCGGCTTTACTTCCGAATAAATTGGTAAGAAAAATCTTTTTATTTTGTTAATTTTGCCAAAAATTTCCAGGATATGTTAAGTATTTTTTTACAAGAAAATTCGCAAGTAATTTACCTGCGAAATTTAAATCCCTAGGTAAATTAGTTGGGATTTTGAAATTCACAAGAAATAATTACCTATGAAGGTTTTACCTTCAGATTTTATTTTTTTTATAGGAAAATCTGCATGAAACTTATTTTTCTGCAAATTTTCATATATAATCCTCAGAAAAATCCCCATGTAATTCGCACTTTCTTGTAGTGAATCTAGGCATCTAAATAAACTTTTTTTTGACGAGTTTAGGAGATTTTCTACACAGTCAACCTATATTAGTTGTTTGTTTTTATGTTTTGGTGCTTGTAACTGATAGGTCATATCAAAGATAATAGAACATCAAGTAAAATTATTTGTATAAGTGATGCACAAAGATTCATACGAAACTATATCAACAAAGCTTCACACTCCATATGATACAAACTATTGAAATCAAGATGATTATGATTTTTTACCTTATGATTTGAGAGCATTTTCGATTCTAATTGATATGCTTTAGATTATGTTTTGTGGTGAATGCACGCTAACCTACATGATTAGCATATGTAGGGATTTCTAAAGGAATACGAGCTAAATAGAAGGCGATGAGAGCAAAGGGAAATGAGCGCAATAAATATCAAGGCTAAAGGCAGTCTGGCGCGCCGTCCCAGCCAATAAACTACAGAGCAACACTCCTGACGCACTGGCAACACGCCGCGCCAAGGGGTGAACTACTGAAGTGCGTCTTTGGCGCGCCGCCCCATGCCCAACTCCGACCTTCCCGACAAATTTTAATTGATTTAGGACTCCAAATTGGATTAGGAGTGAGAATTTTTTTCCTAAACTTTATAAATAGGATCCTAGGGATATTTTTATGGGTTACTTCTTCTTTTTCGTGTACAAGAGCAAGGGATTACCAATTTGTCTTAGGTTTCGATCCTCTACTCCATATTTACTTTTGAATTTCATGAAAACAATTATTTTTGAGTTCTTGAATATTATGAATGACTAAAAGCTTTTGTCCTGGGGCTGTAGCTACGAGTGATTATTGAACATCGATTGTTATGAATTAATTTTGGCTATCGCTTAAATTACTTTTGTATTCTTGTTTTAGTATTTCATGATAACCACCATTGAGATAAATATATTGTCTATTCTTGAACTTGAGAGACAGAGAGGTAAATAGACCAAAGAATACAAAGAGCTCGATCTTTCTTGTATATCACTTGATTAGATTCGTGTTTAGGATGGACACCCGGACGAACACCGAGCTTGATTACGAAACAGGATGAAATATAAATACTCGTCAATCAAGTATGTATATCTCCACTCAATGATGTAGTTAGACAGTCAATTGGAGTAGGCGATTAGAGGTTGAGAGATTATGATCATGATAATAAAATTAACCCTGTAAATCCGTGATTTGATAATTGTAATTAATTTATACATGAGATGAGATACATGAAACTTCAAGCATGCTGCAGCCCTGAAATTGTTCACTTATTGTTTAAAACACCGAAATTAAAGTTGTCCTGATTAGTTACTTCTACATTTTAAATAATTGCAATCGTAGTATAGAAACACAAGTTCTTGAAAACACTTCCTTTAATTTGTGAAATTATTTAAATTAGATATAAATTGATCTTAAGTGCTTTGGGTTCCACAATCCCAATCTAAAAGAGTCACTTATTATTTTTGCGACCACGTACATTTGCGTGTGCAATTGGAAGCAACAAATTACATCTCATATTATGTAATAGGAATAAGTCTTGAAACACCAAAGAATGCAAACGCCTTTTTTCCTTTAAATATATTTATGACCTATTTGAAATGAGACAATATTCAACACCCTAAAAAGTTAAACTTAGGGCCCTTTTGGCCATAGATTTTCCAAATAAAATTTGGAAATTTTTTTGGCAAATAGTGTTTGTTCATACTATTTGTCATTATTTGACAAATAACCCAAATTTTGAAATATTAGAAAAAAATAGTATTTGAGCCAAATCTCATTATTTGGGAACTTTTAACAATTCAAATTCAACACCAATTTTTTATCTTTTACAAGAACACTCTCTATAGTAGTTGTTTGCATTATTTTTACAAGAACATCAAAGTAGTGATGGAATATTCAACAAATATGAAAGTGATGATATGGTTGTTGATGAAAATGATAACAATCCACTTAGGATAACAAAGTCATGTGTTATGTAATACAAACATATGATTAGTTTTGACAGTTTTTAAAATTTATGGGCATATATCATATTTCTTAAAAAGATGAAATATATTTCCCAAATAGTATGGCCAAATACATAGTGAAATTTCATCTAAATTTTCACCCAAAAAATATTTGAAAATCTATGACCAATCACACCTTTATAACGAATGAAATTGTCAAATTTATAAGCATTAATGTTTTATATGGGATAGGTCATCACTAATTGACCTAACATATACTACTCTTATTTCTTAATTGACCCTTTCATGTATTTAATTTAATTAATATTTAGGTCATATAATATTTTTTTAAAAGTACGAGTCATGGTACAGTGCACCATTACTTGTAAGACCACACGTGTCGAAATCAAAATAAATAATAGAAACTTGATCTCAACACGTTTTGAGCTTTGCTTCACTGTCAAAAAAACAACTATTCATTATTTTATTCATTTGATGCAGCAATTCTTTGTTGTCTGAATTGTGATATCGTATAACACTAATCCTTGGCAAAAATGAACTTGTCACAGACATGCTTGTTCAGTTCTCAGTCTGTTTCTTGTTCTTAAATCGATGCTATTTGGAGAACATAAAATAATGTTTCTCAGCATTATTCTAATAAATCCACGTTCAAGTATTATGGAAAACCCACCAGGCCAGCAAAACCACAAGTAGAAGATGCTGGGAGGGGAGGGGGATGATTGATCTCTTTGACCAAACTTTTGAATTTGTTAACGAGGATCAAGTACTGGATGAGTTTATTTGAGATTTCTACTGAAGGAAATAACCACTAAATCCTGATTTGTTGACGCTAGTGGGAGTATGACATTGAATAGAATGCAGAATGCCAAAGGAGCAGCGATTAAACTACTTGCAGAGATCATAATAGTACTGAATGTGCTAAATTGAATCATGGACGGAAAAACTAGTTAAGCATTTCTTTATAACTTCATAACACCTCGTCAGTAGATACTGTTGTGTTTCACTTGCAAAACAGCTAGTCAGTGATCTCAAACAGCCAGATTAGAGTACTAAAGTAAATCTCATGTAGTGACTTTTTAATATATGCATATACCTGAAGCGATCTCATATTATGTAATAGGAAAAAGAGTTGAAACAACAAACAGGGCTTTAACTAAACGATGCAAATTGGAGACGAGACTCACATTATAGTGTCATGTGACATTCTTAATTATCCAAGGGTGCTCCATGATCTTTTGAAGAGACAGCCTTTTAGAAGAGTCCTTCACAAGAAGCTGCAAAGGGCAAAGGTAAACAAACCATCAGAAAGGAGTGCAGTCAGTGGAGAAGCCATAAATCTATAAAAACTAACTTTTTACTTATATACACAGCATTATACCAAGGGTGTTCAACTAACCACCCTTAAGTCATATGTAGTTGCGCCAGTGTTGTGCAACTATTGCATGCCATTTTTTCTTCTTACAGAGGTAAAGCATAGACAAGGACTAATCAATATACCTGGCAAATGAGATTCTTAGCTTCACCAGATACATCGGGTGTTGAAGGGAAGCTGAGGTCTACCTTCATAATTCTATAATACTCTGTGTTAGTAGTACATCTTGATTTTCCAAGTAACAGTTACAAGATGAAAAGAAATAAAAGAATTGTTACCTTCTGAATGTGTCGGTCTGTCTCTCGGCCTCAAATGGAGGCACACCATATAAAAACTCATAGCAAAGGATCCCCAGGGTCCAATTGTCAACTGCATAATCATGAGCTTTGTTCTCCACCATTTCTGGTGCCAGATAGTCCAGTGTTCCGCACATTGTATGTCTCTTGCTTCTAGATTGTACAGACCACCCAAAGTCTGCAATCTTTAAGCGACCCTGCATTTAATGTGATAATCTAATAAATATTTTACTCTTACGATGCAGCGCGTCAACAATTCCCTGGTTGGATTTAGCTGCAGTTGCTGGACAATCAAATCCAGTTCTAATTGGGACGCCCAAAAAAGACCCAAGCGCTAACATTATCTTAATAGGACCATCCTAAGTGCTCTGTTATATATGGTTTTATTAGGATACATCTACAGATATATTCCCTTGGTCTCGATTGTCATTATCCTATGAAATAATGGTTGAAAGACATGCAAATTATTTAAATATACTAGCTATCTTTTGAAGGTAGTGAATTTTACAATTCAGACATTTTTTTTCTTGAACAGGCTAATTTACGTCGAAACAAAATGAGATAGATGGTGCAAGCTCTGGTGATCGTCAGAATGACGAATCACATGTAGAACTTAATGTCTCACATTCACAACTTTAGCCAAAATTAATAAAGAATCAGAGAGTCGCTATTTTACTTGAGCCTGGTTATACAGCGACATGAGGTGAAATCAAAAGAATTCTATATAACAGAAGAAAGATTACAAAGCAGCATTTCCAGCCTTTGTAAATTAACAGAAAATGCAACAACAAAAATATAGGCAATGACATTGGAAACAAGACTGATCAGAGAAGAGCTTTTGAAGGCTTGTTCAATAGGCTGATTCGATCAGCAAGCAGGAGTTAAAGTCGCCTAGGCAACTATGGTGTCAAAGCTTTGCACCAACTAAAAGTGTCAGTACTCCAAGAAGCTCTACTGCTTTTTCCTTTTCCGTGAAAAAAACAGAAGCTGATTGAAATTTACAGGAAAGATATATATGAAGGATATACCTATATCTGGTTAGGTCAATGGTCTCTCAAGGTTCGACCCTCAGGAGTCGGGACTAAAGAGGAAAGCTGAATTTCAAAGCAACGTGAACCTTCGAATTGATCTATAGTGTTAAGGACCTTCCCTCACCACCTCTAGGACTGACATTGGTTCCCTGATTTAATGGCCATGATTTGAAAACTTGGTTGTATAAAGTGAAGAGGAGAGAAATATGGTAAGGACATAACCAGTTCAAATCCTGCATGATTTATATGTATGCTGAACAGGTTAAGTCACATCGTCTCAAACTTACAAAAACTTGAAGAACAACTAAACGACAGAAAAAGACAGATCACAAATACAGGGATGAAAGAAGATCAGCTACAGAATAATGAAACACATACAGAGAGAAAATATGCGAATGATTGACACAGGAAAAGCTGGCAATAGTCAGGTAGAAGACATAGTTAAAAGTAGACTTTCAGACCTACCTGATGAAGATGAGAACATCAATAATCAATTTGATCCAGACATACAGGTAGAACAACAAAATGGAGATCACAACATTAATCGTCAGGAAGAAGATCTCAGAGATTCAGCAAAATATTACAAAAGTTAGCATTGAGGCAGATTTGTCACCAAAACATTTATACAATCTGCAACAAAGTGATGCAAGAAAGAAAGCACCACGAAACAAAAGTGTTCCCCCTAAGCCCTATGGGAGTATCAACAAGGAGTACCAAATCTAAATCTGTTTCTCAATGATTGAGAAGGCACTATTTTGGAATATAGATTGGTTAACTCTCAGGAATCTTTTGACAGGCCAGTTGATCTAAGAAGACGATACCACTATTCATTTATTGCTATCCTGGAACCATTCCAAGATGCATCAAATCTGGACGAATACGGTAGAGAATCGGGACTAAACAATGCCCTTGCCAACTCTTCAGGCAAAATTTGGATTTTCTGGGAAAATGCTTGGCAGGGTAGTCTTATAGAAAATACCGATCAACACATTACTATTAATCTGAAGCAGGATGGAGGTCAACAAGAGGTTATACCGTTATAGTGACTGCCATATACGCTAAATGTGATGCTAACATATGAGAAGAGCTGTGGGACTCACTGGTTCATATTGCAGAGAATAATAAACCTTGGCTGGTAGGTGGTTACTTCAATGTAATTCTTAACCAGGATGAGAAACTTGGTTGGCTTACCTGTTTTCATTAATCAGACTTTGGATTTTGCTCAATGTATTGCCTCATGTGGACTCAATGATTTGGGTTTCTCTGGAAGCAAATATACTTGGTGAAATGGAAGAATTGGAGATGCATGCATATTTAAATGGTTGGACAGAATTTTGATCTATTTCCAACAAATAAGGTTACTCACTTCATCAGACAAGGTTTAGACCATTCCCCACTTCATTTGGAGAGCAATGTTATGGTCCAAGTTGTGATAAAACCATTCAAGTTCTTGAACCTTTGGGCTAACCACAAGACCTTTATGGGGGTGATAGAACAAAATTGGACAGCTGACTTCACTGGTAATCCCTTTTATATATACCAACACAAGATCAAAAAAGTGAAGAAGGCATTGAGTCAGTGGAGCAAAAACACATATGGGAACATATTTCAAAAGATTGCAACAATTGAGGACACTATCAGAGTTAAGGAGATGCAGTTTGAAACAGAGCCCTCGTTGATTAACAGGGAGCTCCTCTTTGAATTCCTACAATTAGAGGAACAGTTTTGGGAACATAAATTTGGGATGCGATGATTTAAGGATGGGGAGAAAAATTCTAAATTCTTTCACTCATATGTAAAGGGAAGGAGAAAGAGATTAGCTTTGCAGAGAATTCAAAACAATCAGGGGATCTGGATTAGAGGAAAAGAAGAGATGGGGGATGAGGCAGTGAGATTCTTTGAAAATCAGTTTCTGGAAGAAAGATTGCCTGCAAATTTTCAGATTTTAAATCATATCCCAAAGAATATTACAGAGGAACAGAACCTAACTCTTGAAGCATTAACAACAGAGGAGGAAGTTAGAAAGATTGTATTTACTCTTAACGGGGACAGTTGTAGTGGACCTGATGGCTTTACTTGGAGTCTTCTACCAAAAAGTGTTGGGGTATTATCAGAAAAGACATTACTCTTATGGTAAAAGCATTCTTATGTGGATATGAACTGCCTAAGTTCATACACACACAAATTTAGTGCTTTTACCCAAAAAGGATTCTGTCAACACATTTGCAGATATGAGACCTATAAGTTTGAGTAACTTTGTCAACAAAACCTTCTCTAGAGTAATGCATGAAAGAATGATTGCGATCCTACCTTCTCTAATTTCATCTTCTCAAACAGGTTTTGTTAAGGGTAGAAGCATAATAGAAAATGTATTATTAGCACAGGAGATTATCAGGGACATCAAAATTAGAGCCAAGAATGTGAATGTGGTGATCAAACTAGACATGGCCAAAACCTATGACAGGCTATCCTGGTTGTTTCTAACTAAAGTCCTCAGAAAGTTTGGATTCAGTGCAGTTATCATAGACATGATCTGGAGGCTAGTCTCCAATCTATGGTACTCAGTACTAGTTAATGGACAAAGTAAGGGTTTTTTCAAATCTTCTAGAGGAGTAAAGCAAGGTGACTCTCTATCTCCTACTTTGTTCATATTGGCTGCAGAAGCTCTATCTAGAGGCTTAAACTCTCTCCATGAGAATCCTGGTTTCAAAGGCTATGGTATGCCAAAATGGAGCCCACAGATCAATCATCTCTCATATGCAGATGATACTATCATCTTCTGCTCAGGAGATAATAAGTCACTGAAGAAAATGATGAGAATTCTGAAAAGATATGAAAGATCTTCAGGGCAGATGATCAATAGTGAGAAGAGCTACTTTTATCTCCACCATAAGACTGAAAATCACATTGCAAATAGAATTCAAATTACCTTAGGTATGAAAAAAGGTTGTTTCCCCTTTACATACTTGGGATGTCCTATTTTCTATGGAAGGAGGAAGATTGCATATTTTGAAGATCTGGTGAAGAAGATTATGAATAGAGTACAATCGTGGCAGAATAGATTACTCTCATTGGTGGTAGATATATTTTGATCAAACATGTTCTACAAACCATGCCAATTTACCTACTTTCAGCTATGAATCCCCTCGTAGGAGTGATTAAACAGATCCATCAAACTTTTGCTAATTTCTTTTGGAATAATACACCAGGGACTAAGAATAAACATTGGGTGGCTTGGGAAATTCTATGTTTACCAAAGGATGAAGGAGGATTATGATTCAGATCCCTAAAGGATACTTCAAATGCCCTATTTGTTAAGCTATGGTGGAATTTTAGAACCACTACAAGCCTATGGAGTAAATATATGTGGAATAAATATTGCAAAAAGCTACACCCAGTCATTGCAGAGGGAAGAAACAGTTCCAATATCTGGAAGAAGATGATACAAACTAAGGAGGTAATAGAACACCTGAATTGGTGGAAACCTAAACAAGGGAATTCTAGTTTCTGGTTTGAAACTGGACAGGGCTTGGTACGCTGTACTTCACTATCCCTGATGGATTGATAGAGGAAGATGCTGAGGTGACAAGCTATGTACTACATGGAGTATGGAAGATTGAAAAGCTGAATGAAAATCTACCAGAGGTTATGGTTCAACACATCAGGGACAATATCAACCCTCCTATGTTAGAAGAAGGGAATGATACTCTAATATGGACCATTGATAACTCAGGAGAATTTTCAGTCAAGAGTGCACTGGAATATTTGAGACCTGAAAATACTAAGCAGGAAGTATATAGATCCATCTGGGAAAAAGGGTTGCCTATCAAAGTCAGTATCTTCATGTGGAAATTGGTGGGAGGGAGAATTTCTACTGATGATAATCTCAAGAAAATGCACATAAATATTGTTTCTAGATGTTGGTGTTGTGTACACTACAAACAAGAAACAATGAATCACTTATTTCTAACTTCTCCAATAGCTGCAAAGCTATGGAGGCAATTTGCTTCATGTGCAGGTGTTTCTATGGAAGGAATGCAGCTCTCTCAAGTACTTATTACTTGGTGGAACAGTAAAGCAGCTCCTAAAATGAAACCAGTCCTAAAAGTCACACCTATCTTCATTATCTGG
Source organism: Solanum chiquidenum (assembly GCA_029582725.1). Taxonomy (NCBI): domain Eukaryota; kingdom Viridiplantae; phylum Streptophyta; class Magnoliopsida; order Solanales; family Solanaceae; genus Solanum; species Solanum chiquidenum. The sequence continues at coordinate 9,638 of JAJOOS010012972.1, forward strand.
GAACTTTGGAAAAGAAGAAACTCTATCAAACACGGGAAAGAGGTCTCTTACAGTAAACTGACATCAAATACACCAATTGATATATCAGTTCACAAGAGTAAGGTTTCCATAGATTTCTAATATGCCATCCGGCATGGAAAGGGATGATCAGACTCCTAAGCAATTATAGACCCAAGTTGTACTATGCTAAGGTCATATGGGATTTACCACCAACGGGAAGATTGAAAATCAACACTGATGGGGTTAGTAGAGGAAATCCTGGGAGAAGCTCATATAGCTACTGCATAAGGAACGAGAGAGGGGATTTGATTTTTGCTCAAACAAAGGAGATACACAAGACCACTAACATAGAAGCAGAGTTAAGAGCAATTCTAGAAGGTACAAGATACTGCAAATCCGCTAATGTCCACAATACAATCATAGAAACAAATTCATTGGGAGTTGTGAGGATGATTCAAAAGCAATGGATACCATGGGAAATCAATGACATGATAGAAGAAATTCGTGAAAACATGCACATCACTCATGCCCAAATAACACACATATTCAGAGAGGGTAATCAGTTGGCAGACTTTCTAGTTAATCATGCGATGGATAAAGAAGGTATATTACACTATGATTCTTTTGCAGAATTACAAGTACAAGCAAGAAAAAAATCCTCAATAGTAACAAATCTCGGATCCCAACTCTGAGAATAAAGACCAGAAGGATTACACAGATGTAATAATCTTTCATAAGTACAGAGCAAAATGAAGATCACACAGACAAATCCACACAAGAGGATAGAAACAACAAGTTTTCAAATGGCTCCTACTAGCTCATTTAAGAAGATTACAGGTGACAACAACACGAGTTTTGAAATAGTCCAATCAGAAAGGGTGCATAGAATAACAGGAGTTGCTCAAGCTTCAAGAGTAACAACAAAATATGTAGGACAACAGAGCAGAGCACCTCCATTAATTTGAAGCTACAGAGAAGGCATCGAAGAGCTTTGCACAAATAAGACAAGGCAACCAAAATTGGTTCCATAATTCATAAAGCAAACAAGATAGATTTTAGATTGAGCAACAAAGGCATACCTATTCTCTCAAAGAAGAGGGACAAGCTGCAATAAAGAAGGAAATGGAAGCCTCCATAACCCTTCTCCTTTCTTTTTACTTTTCTCTTGTTATTTCTTTTGTCTGAACAGACCTTGTTACTTTCCCTTTTCATTACTATCAATAAAATAGGCTTTGGCCCAACATAATTTAAAAAAAATAAAAATACTCTGGCTCATTTGAAATAAATGCTTCAAAGTACTTCTCTCATAATTAATTCAAAACAAATTCATGTAATTTGAAAGATTAATCCAATACACATTAATGCAAGAAACATGATGAAGGATATGTGTTTTCTACAAGCTGGTCATGACTCATGAGCTCTAAAGAGCACAATGAATGATAAACTAAGCTGTAATTGTATGTTCATCTCTAGCAAAGTGATTAGGGTCTAAAACATTTGAAAAAGGCAGGGTGTCTTATTACTTTATTAGCTGCTGCAGAAAACAATTGAATAAAGTGAAAGTTAGCTAATACATGCCAATCTTCAGCTTTAGAATCCAGTGACTAAAGGCATTTTGACCATCAACAAGTAGAACTGTCAGAACTTCCTTGTATTCCACTGTTGTCTCTACACAAACATTGGAAACTAAAGTCGATTTATATTTTGCTCCTCAGAAATTAGTTTGTATATCAGTGTTGCCAAAATGAAAGGGTGGATGGTTCAAACTGTTAACTCCAGTAAAAACACAGGTGTAACTTTCAAATTAGCCATATATATAGTGTGTATTTTTTCTTCTTTCTAGGAAATGGTGCTAATAAAACATAGCAGATGTGGCAAAGGAAGACAGTCAGTTATCAAGATGTTACCTCATGATCAAGTAACAGGTTTTCTGGCTTTATGTCCCTGTGAATAACATGCTTCTCATGACAGTACGCTAGTGCTTGTGTGAGACTTGCAATATACTACAAAAGAAATAACCAAAGTATCAAAAGTCAAAGAACAAACCTAAAGCAACAGGAAAGAAGTTGAACACTGAATAATGTTTGCTACATAAATGTAATTATGTGTTCGACTATTCCATAAACAATTTTCAGATGAACTCTGGAGTCACTAAAAGGACAAAATAGTAAATGATAACAATAGTTCATAACATCAAGCACAGAAGAAATAACATAAACAAGACACTATGAAAATGAAAAAATACCAACTGATACAAATGCAACCCAAAATTGCACCTTCTTTCAAGTAAACTACTTGAAAGACCATACCTTGCATGTCATATAGTAATATATAACGAAAGAACTGAATCTCTATCCTCTTTGTTTGGGTTCGGGGGAAGAGGCGATCAGTTGAAACAATTTAAAAGCTCACAACTAAACAACAAAACTACGCCTCAATCCCAAGCTAGTTGAGTCAGCAATGAGAATCTCACAATCCATTTCGCTTCATTTGTACCCGTGTCATTCAAATATTAAATAATATGGAGCTCTCTAACACTAGAATCAATGAATATATGCTTATAACAAATTACATAAACAAATCAGAATACTGCAAATGAAGCATATGCTTTTGTTTCAAATCTTATATGAGTAGAGCAAGCAATAGGATGTGACATACTATGGCAGCTTGTTTCTCAGACAGGCGACCGGTCTTCCTTAGCTCCCTATACAGCTCACCGCCGTGAGCATACTCCAAAATCAAGTAAATCCGCTCCTCATCGTGAAACCAACCATATAGCATCAGTACATTGGGATGACGAAGGCTGGTTTGAATCTCCATTTCCCTCCTAAGTTGATGATGCAGCCTGTATTTCTCTATTTGCTCCTTGAATAAGACTTTCAAGGCCACTATAAATCCACTCTGTAAAATTTCAAGTTCATCAAAACAAAACACTTTTTTTCTTCTTCTAATAAAACAAAACTAAAATTTCAACTTTCTGGATTCTAAATCTAATACTAGCACATATTTACATTGTTTGTGCAAACCGAACTCATATTAGGTAATTCCTGAATCTAATGCGCATATCGGGGAAATGAGAATGATTGAAATTACCTTAACTTCGCGGGCGAGGTATACACGGCCGAATTTGCCTTTTCCGAGGGGTTTTCCGATCTCGAAATCGTTGAGGGACCATTGTTTTTTAGGGTTTTTTGGTGGTTGTTTTGGAGGTTTTAGAGATTTGGAAGTCATTTCTGCAAGTGATTTTGAAGAAATTCAATTTGGGTTTTTGGAGGGAATTAGGGATTTTGAACCGTTGCTGGGTACAACTTTTGGTATTTAGCGGTTGTTTGGTTGGAAACAAGTTATCCCAGCATAAGTTATTATGGGTTAGCTATCCTGGCATAAATTATCCCATCATGTATATGGGATAACTTATCTCATCACTATGATATAAATGGTGGGATAAGTTATTCCAAACTTGGCAACCAAACAACATAAAATATTTTTATCCCATCACTATTTTCTTATCCCAACACTATTATTTTTAATCCCTCACACCAAACGAGCCCTAGTTCCTTCTATAATTCATACATTTTTTTGTCAAATACTCCTTCCGTCCCATTTTATATGTCATCTCTTTCTATAAATAGATGCACCACAATATTTGTCATTTTATAAAATTTATGCATAAATTACCATATTTTGCCTATTATACCCTTGATAGAATAGTTAATCTTGAAAATGTATTCCTCATTTATTATAAAGTTGACTTAAGAAAATATTAAATAATGATAGAAGGGTAAAGTTACATCATTTCTTAATGCACGTGCAAAGTAAAAAGGTGACATATAAAATGGGACGGAGGGATTATTCTTTACTATTTACACTATATAATTTAATTTATAAAAAAAAACATAAATAGAGATGAAATAAGGAATTCAAAAATCATACTTCATTTCTTTAGTTTCAATTTTTTTGACTTATTTTGATTTAAAATGAAGTTTAGAAAAATAAAAAGATTTTTAAATTTTGTGGTTTTAAATTTAAAACATGTCATTTAATCTTGTGCTCTTTAACATGTTATATGCTATGTTGGAAAATGGAACTAAAACACCTCATGATTGGCGTGCATGCTTCTAGCCAAACACATTTATGTAATTTTTATAATTTTTCGTTTTAATTTATTTATTTTGTCTTTTGGATATTTGAAAATTATGAAAACATATTCTATAAATCACGATAATTAACAACTTAAATAGTTAAATTTTGAAAGACATAAAAATTTTGATTAATATAAAAATATGGCTGGCTCTTAAAATTCTATCGGTGCCACATAAATTGGGACATAGATAATAATATATATTATTTGAAAACTATGTAAAGAGTATTATAATCACAATAATTAACAATTTAAAATATTTAAAAATCATTAAATTTTTTTGGATGATTCTCTAAATTTCAACTAAGACGCATAAATTGAAACTAAGAGAGTAATATGTATTGGGCCAGTGCTAGCATGGGGTCCATGAGAATTTTTTCAAATATAATAATTTTTTAAAATATTACTAGATGATGGATACTCGTGCGCACACAGGCCCAACACATATTTGACAGTAATTATCATAATAGGTTGGTAATATATATAAGCATTTGTTATTGCACTGCGTGTTTACGTTATGCTTTATACATATTTACATATTTCTACACAAAAGACAAAATAGATGGTAGCAGTAAGTCATCTTGATGCTTTGTAGTTGAAAAAATATCTGAAGTTGCAAAGAGAAGTGTTTTAGGTTTGTGGAGGTATAACTTAGTAAGAATGGAGCTAGTATGGCTGATTGTGACATACGTTGTTGAAACTCTAGATGTCTTACCCTTTCCTTTTGTAGATTTTCATAGAAGGCAACACATACGCAAAAGCATAGCAAACAGAGATTCACCTTGTTGCAAAAACTTTCTGAAAAACCAAGTGTGAGAATAGAAATGAATAATTATTTTAGTAATATGGTAGTAAGCAGTTCAAACAATAGAATAGACATGTTAGTAATTAGACATAATATGTTCTTCAAATAATGCCTAGAATGTATGAACTAATTGTATTTAAAAACATTATTAAGTATTTTTCTTATTTCTATTACTCTTTTATATAGTTCTGGACATTTTGTAAACTGATAAGTTTAGAACGTATGGAGTTTGTTTGAAAACTTGTTTGAAGAAAAGCAAAAAAGCGAAAAAGATTTTTTTTTAAAAAAAAAGTTAAAAAATAATGAAGAGAGAAAGAAAAGAGGAAAAAATAAAAGAGAATCTAGTCTGTTTTGACAATTTCTTTCCTAAACTCTAGCAGTGTTCATGATTTCGGCCGACCGCCAGCCACTGCCGATGGCTAGTCCGATTTTAGCTTCTTCATCACAATCCCTCCCTCCTCCGATCAAACTCAATTCTTTACAAACCCCTATCATACAAAATATGGAACTATTGACTGCGCCCAAGAACAAATTCTTAGATATTATTAGGCACAATGGTTTAAAAGACAAAGAGATAAACGATAATGTGGAGGTAGAGTCTATCCCAATGAAGAAAGCAGACATCATTGATGGTATTCATACCTTTAAATTGACAGAAAATTAAGTGCACAAGATGAATATTATTTAGAATCTACAATATGTTGTTGTAGGCAAATTCTTATATGGAGCACCTGATATAGCAGAATTACGGGAGTTAATACCATAAGATTGTGGTATTATTGGCAATTTCAAGATTGACCATCTGCGGAGTGGATATATTCTAATGAGGTTTAATAGAGTTGTAAATTACATTAATATATTGTCCAAGAACTCTTATTACATAATAGCTAAAGATGGTTATGCATATTAGATGCACCCTTTGATATATGATGCAAACTTCAAGGAAAGTGAAGAAACCTATCAGGCCACAAGCTGGATCTCTTTCCCAGGCCTGCTTCCTACATTCTTTGTGAAGGAAGTATTGTTCTTTTTAACGGCAATAGTAGGGAAACATTTGCACATAGATCTTGCAATATTCAACAAGACTCGTCCAAGTTGTGCAAGGGTGAAAGTTCAATTGGATCTACTAGAGGAAAAACCTAAGTATATTGCAGATAAAAAATAACAAAAATCAGGAGAATAAATTTGTTAAAGTTAAAATCCAATATGATTTACTTCCATCTTATTGCAAGAGATGTAGAATTCAGAGTCACAAAGATGAGGAGTGCAGAATATTGCATCCAAAACTACAAAAGGAGAAGATACAAGAGAAGGAAGCAATCATACCTCAACAACTTGACAAAATGAAATTTTACAAAAGAATAGTGATCGGTAAATGGAAGCCACAACAAGGATCTTTACAAACAAGGCGGGAGAAATTATGGGAGAGAAGGTTGTAGAAAGACATGAAAACATATGTACAAGCAATTCTTTTGATGTGCTTTATCAAAAGGAGCATGAAGAGGCAACTAACTTGGAAGAAAGAGCAACACATAGTAAGAAACAAGGAGGAAGGATGGTAGCAGGGAACATGTCAAAAGTAGATAGTTCAACACAAGGAAAAGGATACAACAAGGTTCCAAAAATTGAAGTAGCACAACTAAATGTTTTTCACAGTGAAAGGCATATGGTGTTGAGAAAAGATAAGTAAGGTGAGGTGGAAGAGGGTGAAATAACTTAAGAGAGACATGTGGTAAGAGAAAGTTTTCTGTGGGTTCTGCCTGGGAGTATTTAAGAGAGAAATGAGAGTTATGTATGAACTTCAAGCTTACTTGGATGAAAGGAAACCCTTTCAAGGTCTCGTTTTCTTATATGGAGACTTTGGAGAAACTAGATAACTATAGGGGAAGTTCTCGGCTTGTACAAGATTTGTGAAGATGTAGTGTGTGTTTGTTGTGAGGAAGGAGTGCATGATCTATCGGACAACTATTTATTAGATGCGCAATATCTAACTCATTATGGAGATTTTTTGCTAATTTTTCAGGTGTGGAAGGCCCTTTCCTATAACTAAAAGACAGTATTTACAAATGGTGGAACACAAATGCATCAACCAAACTCAATCCTATCTTAAAAACTATTCCTATGTTTATTTTGTGGCAAGTGTGGAAAAGAAGAAACATAATAAGACATAAAGGGGAGATGTCTTATTTAATTATGAGAAGGGAGATAGCCAAGAATTTATTTTTCTGGCTAAGTTTCTATACCCATGGAAGCACAACTTACCTGATAAATTGGTAGATTTAATAAAGTTCCTAACAGATTACACTCCTAAAATTGACTGTAAAAAATTGTGTGTTGGAAGATGCCTAGAAAGGGAGAATTTAAAAGTGATTCGGATGGAGCTTCTAAAGGTAATCTTGGTTCTAGCATATGCACATTCTGCATAAGAAATGCCCAGAATGATCTTGTTTATGCTGAAGGAAAGAAGATTGGCATGGATAATAACTTGGTTGCATAGGTGGTGGCTTTGAGGATGGGTATAGAATACTGCAGGGTAAACAATTTATTCCCCTTAATATTGGAGACTGATTCACAAGCTGTTAAACATATGGTTGACAGTTCTTGGGATACCATTTGAGAAGTTTCATCGGAGGTTCGAAGAATACAAGAGCTCGTGAAAGGGATGGGGGTGGTTGTTGAACACACCTTGAGGGAGAGCAACAAATTGGCAGATATTTTAGCTAATTTGCAGGTACTGAGACAATCTCGTTTAATACTTTTCAAGATTTACCCAGACATGCGAAGACACTAATAAACATGGATAAGACTCATATACCAAAACCCATAATCAGGAATGTCCAGAATGGACATTTTGAAATTGGGGGAAGATAAACGAAAGCAAGTAGTTCAATGACATCATCAAGAAGTAAAATTATCGTGTAATCAATAGTGCTAATATATGAAATAAACAGTGAATGGAAGTAGCATACCTGGTTCAGTTCAACATAGCTCTCTTGCTAAATCCTTAGATAGTGGTATTAGTTCCTTGCTGAGCTCAACCTGTCGAGGGTGAATAAGGAAGGTTACCTTGAGCGATAAGGGTATAACAAGCGTTGATACAAGTTAAATCAAAATACGCATCTGTTAAGTAGCATATACATTGAAACGATTGGGTTGGAGAAGTCTCCAATTGGGACGATTTCATGGTGTTGGTGAGATTTACAATGATCGATGTGAAATACCCCAAATACTCAGATTATTTCCAAATCTTACCTCTAAACAGTTGTGGCTTTAATTCGATCTTGAAAGTTTCGAGCTTTTATCATGGAACTTTGTTCTATTTTAGAGTTGGTGTAGTGTGACTCCACATGTTACAAGAGTTTCGACAAAGAAGAAGATGGACACCAGCACTTGATTTTAGGTTTCCTTTTCCAATTTTAGATAGTTTAGTAGGTTTTGTTTGTTTGGACTGGCTATTTTGGGTCTGGCTTCTTTCTTCCCTTTTTATTTGTAGCCATAAAGTTTAGGATCTGTCCCGAACACCTTCTAGAATCTTTCAGTGTTTCTACTCCCGTTGGTGAGTCTATTCTTGTTGAGAGAGTCTAGAGATTGTATCGACTTTGTCTATCATAAAAACACCGTGGCTAATTTAGTTGAATTGGACATGGTGGATTTTAATGTTCATGCAAGGTCTGGCTTTATGCTTGTTTTGCCTTAGTCGAATATAGAACTCAAGTAGTCAAGTTTTAGTTTCCTAATGAGTCAGTTTTAGAGTGGAAGGGTATTCCGGGTCATTCTATGTCATACCTTAAGGCCAGAAAGTTAGTTTGCAAGGGATGTGTTGATGAGTTCGAGATTTCGACTCATTTAGGGCTTTGTTTTGATAGTTTAAGTGTCCTTAAATGCCTAATTTATGCACTAAACTGATGTTAAAATGTTGATTTGCAGCTATGAAGGCTAAGGAGCAAGGTAAGGACACTACCGGGAAAACAGGAGTAAACAAGCTAAATAATTTGAAGAAAGGCGATCATGATGATCGCCAAGACAACTTGGTGATCCGCCGAGTGGCCCTTTAGCTCGCCCCAAGTTCCACTATGTCAGCCTTGGGGAAGAATCGATTTGGTGATAGAAATGGGCAGTTGGCGGATCGTTGAACGACTCCACAACAACAACCTAGATCGTCTAAAGTCACAGAACCTTAAGGACTAAAATCCAATGCAAATTGGTGATGGATGGGAGTGAAGGGTGGATCGCCGACTTGTTTGGCGAGGCGCGACTTACTCCGCCAAATGGCCCTGAAGGCAAAAAGTTGGGCACTATAAATTGAAATTTCAAATGAAAAGTGAGGGAGTTTTAATTACCAAGTTTTATAATTGAAGTTTTCTCTGAGTTTTTGAGAATTGATTGTAAGACATTGAAGCCTAGATTTGAGGATTTGCATGTGGGTTTTTGAACTCATTCAATTTGGAGCATTGTAGAGACTCAGAAATTGTTAGCCAACTCATGGTAATCTAGTTGGTAACGATTTCTCACTTTTTATGATGTGCAGCTAAAACCTCAATTCTTGGGGTGTGATCATATGATTATTAGTTTAATTAGCTCATGATTGTTTACTGATTTAATTGCTTAATTGAAGTGGGTTTAATCGATAGTTGTGTATTAATCTATGAATTGTAGTGCAAATGCAATTCTAGTTTAGAATTCTGGCTTGCCTGAGAAAGAGATTTTGGAACCAAGGCTTTCGATTAATTATTATAGTTATTGGGTTGATATGGGTTCAGCTCGAGAGAGTGAATTCCTAACTCGATTCTACATATTTAGCTCGAGAGAGTGGATAAATTAAGGTTTTGGGTTGTTTTGCTTGATAAGCTTGTCGAGGTTCGATAGAACTCGCTTGAATCGTAGTAGCTGTTCGAGAAAAAGTTATTACATCTATAGTCTAGCCTACCTACTGAGATTTGGCAATCGTTAGTAACTTTCAATTACCCATCTAGCGAAATTAGTCTTTAATCGATCACATCCTGAGAATTCTTCTTTATCTTGTTAATCCTCCTATTTTCGTATTTGTTCTAATTGTTAATTGACAAACCAATCCCCCATCTGACATTTGTTGTCACCCCTTGCACTTGTTTAATAGAATTCATAAATTTCTATTCCTACAACTGCCTAGATCATATTTGTAACTTCATAATTAAATTCAAACACGTACCGCTCCCTGTGGGTTCGACCCCAACTCTTCGTTGGGTTTTATACTAGATAACGACCGTCTACACCTAGAATTTGATGAGGTGTAATTGAGCGTTCATAAAAAATGGTGTCGTTGCCAAGGAGTGGTGTTGTTTAGAATTCATTTATTGAAGTTTGAATTGTGATCTTTTTGTGTTATAGTTGAATCGACTTACTTTCTTTGGTTGTATTTGTGTTTGATCAGAGGAAGAAATGAGCGTTAACGAAAGCAATGGTAGCCAAATTGGCCACCAAGATAATATCGGGAACTTGAATGATGTGAACGACCTAATCCAATTGGGTGGTATTGGTGCTATACTTATTCCCCCTGTTGAGGGAAATGTTGTTTTTCATGTCACTAGCATAATGTTACAGCTCTTACAAATGAAGGGATTGTATGGAGGGCTGACTCATGAGGATCCCGATAAGCATATTCAAAATTTCGTTGATGTTTGTGGCCCATTCTCGTTCAAGAATATCTCTCAAGAATCAATATGTCTCCGGTTGTTCCCATTTTCCCTGATGGAGGAAGCTACCAAGTGGTTAGCTGATCTCCCAAGGAATTCCATCACTACTTGGGATGAACTGACTGTGGCTTTCTATGTGAGATACTTCCCCCCGTAAAAAATGATGACGTTAAGAGATAGCATTCAAGGTTTCAAACGCTTGAAAGCTGAGCCAATCCACGAGACGTGGCTGAGATTTCAGAAGTTGGTACTTCAATGTCCGACTCGCGAACTTCCAAACAATGTTCTGTTACAATACTTCTATAGAAGTCTTGACTCGATAAACAAAGGTGTTGCTGATCAACTTGTTTCCGGGGGTTTAATACAACAGCCTTATGAGGTAGCATCTCAACTCCTTGATGGAATGACCAAGATTAACAAGGTATGGTACACTCGTGAAGACCAAGTGTCTCCTCTCACCTTTAGGATGACAAAAGAGCAGATCGAGAAAGATTAATAGAGAGACCAAAATATGGCCAAAATAATTACCCAGCTGGATATATTGTCAAAAAATGTGGTGGGTTGAAGAGTGTAAATGTTGTTGGTATTGGTGGAGCAAACCCTAATGAAGCACACTTTGAGGCGATGTATAATGAGGAAGTGAACTTTCTTGCAATTCAAGGAGGAGGTTTTCGTTCAAACTATCCAAGGTCGGGCGGAAATTTGGGTTGGAATAGAGATGATGGATGGAGAGATCGTGATAGAGAATGGCATGATCGTAATGCTACTTGGAAGAAAAGGGATGGTGACAAGGAAAGATACATCCCACCCCATGAACGTCAAAAGCCTAAAAAGCAAAAGGCTGACCCGGAGAACTTTCGTACGGAAGACATACTTGCACGCATTCTCAATAAGGTAGAAGGGTCGGACAAAGTTTTGAAAGAAATGAAAAAGGACGTCTCCACACTCAATCAGACGGTCACCTCACATTCAGTGTCGATCAAGCAATTGGAAACACAAATGGGTCGAATTTCATCTCATTTGAACCCAAGGCCAAAAGGGGGTCTATAAAGTGATACCTTGGTTAACCCAAAAAATGAACCTTGAAAGTGTATCCAAGTCGTGTCATGACGTTAAACAAGGCTCCTCTTGGGAGTAAACCAAAGGTTTAATGCTTTTAATTATGTTGTTTGAATAATGGGTGTTGAACGTGCATGTTGAAAAGTTAAAGTTTTGGGAGAATGGCAACTAGGCGAGCCAAAAGCCCAGTCGGCGACTCACCGAACAGGTCGGTGAGCCCGACTTGGACCACCGTTAAAACCACCTGGCTTGCCAGAGGTTTTGTAAAACTCGGAGAGCTAAAGTACCACTCGGTACATCACCGAGTGGGTTGGCGAGCTCAACTTACTTTTCCGACTAGCATGCGAACTGAAAGGTTTTAAAAGGCCAAACGGTTTTAAATTCAAAAATCTCTTCACTTTCTTACTTTTTCAACTTCTGCACTTTCACTCCGACTTTAAATTGTTAGTATTCTTGCACTTTGATTTTCATTTCGTTTGGAATCTTTGCTCGGGACGGATTTTGGAATTACTTTGCCTCCTAGCTTTACAATTTTCGGCATTAAAGGTTGGTTTTCCACACCCCGAATTAAATTGTTGGTTGAAATCAAATGCTTTTGATATTTTGTTATTGGTATCTGTGTTTAATGTTGATGAATGTACCGTGTGATTGTTGGTTTGCCCGTTGTTAGTTGAAATCGTTGTTAATTGATTGTAAATGGTGATTTCCCGTGTCTTTAACTGATTAAATTGTTAGGTTGTGTTGTGAATTTCGTGGGTATAGTAGGGTGAAGTCTGAGTAACCCCGATTTGTGCTAATTGTCAAAAATTGTCCGATGATAGAACGATGACGTCATTCTTAAGGGTAAAAGACGTTAATTGGCCAATTTGGGAGAAGTTTGAGTACCCAGAGGGCATGGGTCATATGTGTCTAATGTTAATTGCATGTTTTTGGTATTTAATTTTGTGGGCTACAGGATGATTTTGAAGTGCGGGGTGAAAAACTGGTACGTTGGACTACTCGTCAAGTTGGGTCGAGCTTGTCGAGTGGTTCGACGGTTTGCCTAGGTCCCCTCAGATCGCCTTTTATTTCTCTTTGTTTAGGCTTTAAGTTCTGTAACTTTTGGCAATACGCATGTGCTCACCGAGTTCACTCGGTGACTTGTTGAAAATCCCTTCTAATCACCCTTCTTTACCCTTAATTTCAATAATTAATTTGTAAATTTTGGCGAGCTACTTCTAGATCGCCGAATGGTGTCGACGATCCACCAAATGGCCCTAATCATCGCCGACCAGCTTTGAATTTTCAGCATTTTTGTTTTGGAACTTTCGGCTAGCTCGACCTGGCTCGCCAAAGTGGTTCGGCGACTCGCCGACCGGTTCGGTAAGTCTTCCTTCAACTATTTTCCTAAAAAGAATTCTAACTTTTTTCACATTGTTTTGCAGGTATGGCTAGACCAAAAGTCCATGGAAGGAACCAACTGCCCCAGAAACGAGCACGAAGGATAGTGATTAATGAGGAAACGGTTGTTTCCTGGGCACCAACTACAAAGCTACCTCCAAAGGAAGGTAAAGGCAAGGGCAAGGCACCCATGGTTCAGACACCAGCGGATGGGAGCTTCGATACTGAGGGGGTCTACGCCACACACCTCATTACTTCTGACAGTGAGGATGGCTCTCATGATGACTCTCCGGCTTATATCTCCGAGCCAGAGGATGACCAGTTGTTACAGGCCGGGAGAGCGGAGCTACGCTCCAAATCTCTACATGATCCGTCTAGGATTCCAGATCCTACTCCCCCAACTCCAGCTCCGAAAGTAGTACAACATGCTCAGGGTCTTCCTCCCCGGTCACTAAATCAACTAAAGGTCGACGGTTTGAGGACCATTCAAGAGGAGAAAAGATTGTCCACCGACTGTGTAGTGGACAGATACCCAGAGGTGTGAAACACTTTCAAGTTCCATAAGTTCGAGCTATTTACTAAACACCGGGGACCCTATATTCCTACTTGGGTCCGGGAGTTCTATTTGGTGTATGGAGATTTGGTGCCGAAGGGGAAGAATAAGGCAAGTGCCTTCAAGCTGGTAGATTTTGTGGTGGTTCGCAGCAAGAAAGTTAAATGTTGTTGTTCTGATATAAATGAGGTCTTGGGGTGCTTGCTGGACATTATGCACAGTTACATCAATTTGGTCCAGAAGAATACCTTGGAAGACCTTAAGGGTTGGCTGGCACCCCTTCTCTCTGATGTAACCCCGAGGTGGATAAAGGAAGGTGCACTAATATAGAAGAAGGACCTGAATGTTGCTGTCAGATACTGGTTTTGGTTCATCGGTAGCACCATTATGCCGTCCCAGAACGATTCCATCCTTAGACATCCGAAGGCAGCCTGTCTAGGTTCCATCATTGATCACCAGAAGATGAGTTTAGGGTTATTGATTGAGCTGGAGATGGCTATGAGGGACAAGCAGCGCCAGACTTCACTCTTCTTTCCGGTGTTGATCACTGAGTTGTGCAGACGGGCTTGTGTTCAGAGAGATAAGAAAAAGGATGTCGAGGTGACTCCCACCTCCTCTACTGACATCCGGCGTATCGAGGCCGAGTACATGCGGGATGAGGCTGAGAGGAGAAGGGCAGCACCGATGGATACATCCCCGGAGGTCGACGTTGATATGTTGCCTATAGAGATATTCATGCCTCCTCAGGCTAGTGGGCTCTCAGGTACATTTGGACCTTCTACTTACGAGACCCCTAGTACATTTGTTGCACCCCCTCCCACTAGATCTTTTGTTATTGATGCTTTTGTCTCCTAACCCCTATCACCTAGGCGATGCTTTATAAGATGGGCAATTTGGCCTAATCTACTGATGTGCGTGCCTCTCGGGTAGAGGCCGCTATGCCTGGGATGATAGAGCGGGCTATTACTGCCGCCTTAGCCCCCATTAGGGCTGAGATGAAGGAGTATGGTATTCAGATTGAGGGCTATAAGTTGGCCTTAGATGCCCTTACTGTGAGAATGAATGAGTGTGAGAAGGGCCAGGGTGCTATAGATGTTGTCACGACCTTGAAGGCCAACATTGTGGGGCTGTGTAGAGATGTGGACGAGCTGAAGTCCACTGACTTGTCCATACTTTTTGGTACCCTGGAGATCCCTGAGATTCCTCCTGCTACTACGACCGGAGATGAGATTAGAGTTGATGATGCTAATGTTGAATCTGAGGGGGAGACTGATAAGGAGCAACTCGGTGTTACTGATGCGGTTGTATATGATGACTTGGCGGACCTAGAGGGAGCCATGGTGCATACAGTTGTGCATTCCTCTTTGAGGAATGTTACGATGGTGGGGTCCAGTAGAGCCAGATGAAGTTGCGGATATGCAGACTTCACCCAGGCCTAGCCTGGCAGGATGCTTTTTGCCTCCCTTTCTATTATTTTTTTAGACTGTTTTTGTTTATTCGCATTTGAGAACAACTGTGTATTTTTGTTGGTGAGTGAGGTATTTCCATACATGCCTCTCTTGGGCTGTCTTTATGAATATTGGATTGTTTTTTATTTTGTAGTTTTGTGAATATTGGAGCCTATTGGTGTTTATATATATCTTGGTTGTTGAATTGTGGTTGTTGATAAATTATGGCCCATTGTTTTAATTTGAAAATAGTTTTGAACCAAGTTTAAAATTTTTGCCACCTTTTTTGTATGTGGTTGTGGCTGTTCTTGTGCAAATTTGAGTGTCGGTTGCGGTCAATACTGATGACTTGAATAGTGCTATTAATTGAACAAAATGAATGTGCGGCTACGATGAGGCAAACTAAGTTACATTGGCAATATGTCAACTTTTAGCATCTCGTTATGACTAGCCGATTGTCGATTAAGTCTCTTGTGATGAACATGGCACGCTAGCTAGAAAGTGTGGAGTCTTGTTTGATAATTATATAGAATGCCTTGTGTGGTGAGGTTGTCTTGAATATTGTGCTTGATGACACCTAGAATTTACCCCGTTGGTCCTATTGATGGAGTGAAGCAAGAAATTGAAATGATCTTAGGCAAAAGTTTTGAAGAGTGAACCAAATTGACAACATACCTCTTTGTGGCCAACCTTGTGAGAAATGTGAACCTTAGTTGGCACCGTTTGAGTCTATCCTTTTCTATGGAAGAAACTTGAACAACTTTGACCTCTTTATCCCATCACTCATAACCTTCATGAAGTATTGGTTCGTTTGAATAGCCAACTTAGTCCAAAAACCTAAGTTAGGGGTGTGGTGAAAAAGAAGAAAAGTCAATAAGTGTGAAAATTTCCTCCTTGATGGATTGATTGTGAAAAAGATGGAACCCCTCCATGTAAAAAAAGAAGAAGAAAAGGTTGAAAATGAAAAAGAAGTGTTGTGAAATAAAGTGTGTGAAAGAAGTAAAAGAAATGGGGTATCCGGTAAGTCATGTTTAGTTGAATAATGGGGTGGATTATTAACATGTGTGAATGTGAAGGAGAAGGAGAAAAAGTGATTTGCAGGCCATACTTTATGAAGGTAGAAGCCACTAAGCCCAAATGACCATACATTTACACTCAACCCCATTACAAGCCTTAAAAAGACCTTTGTGATCTTGAGTGAGCTGAAACGAATGTTGATTGGAAAATAAGGGAAAGCCTATGGGTGGAGTCATTCATGTTTTAATCTTTGTGAGTGTGAGAGTTGTATGTGATTCCGGGACCTTAAATTGTTGAGAAATGTTGTGTGAATATGGAATCATCTTTGTTGTGAGGCATTTGAATACTTTTGTTGAGCTTGAACTTGCATTTGAAGCAAGCATTGTGAACTTGAGTACACTTGATAATGGTGAGTCACAATTTGAAACTTTGAGTGCACAATTGAACATTGTATGTTTAGTTTGAACCTTTTGTGTGCATTTATGTTGAGTCTTAAGCAACACTGTTTGTAGACATCTTTGTTGAACCGATTGATCTTGAGTTTTACTTGAGGACAAGCAAAAATTTAAGTTGGGGTGTTGATGAGTCGGAGATTTTGACTCATTTAGGGCTTTGTTTTGATAGTTTAAGTGTCCTCAAATGCCTAATTTATGCTCTAAACTGATGTTAAAATGTTTATTTGCAGCTATGAAGGCTAAGGAGTAAGGTAAGGACATTATCAGGTAAAAAGGAGCAAACAAGCTAAAGAATTTAAAGAAAGGCGATCATGGTGATCGCCATGACCACTCGGCGAGCCGCCGAGTGGCTCTTTAGCTCGCCCAAAGTTCCAGCGTGCCACCTTGGGGAAGAACCAATTTGGCGACATAAATGGGCAGTCGGCGGATCGTCGAATGATTCTGTGATAGCAACTTGGATCTCCTAAAGTCACAGAACCTTGAGGACTAAAAGCCAATGCAAATTGGCGATATATGGGAACGAAGGGAGGATCGTCGACCTGGTTGGCGAGACGCGACTTACTCCGCCAAATGGCCCTGAAGGCCAAAAGTTGGGCACTATAAATTGAAATTTAAAATGAAAATTGGAGTGATGCCTATCGTGACCAACGACACTAACTACGGTTCGAGTGTCTACGATCGTCGATAATATAGTAACCCAACCAAGGGTTGGGGTCGTGTCCCAATGGAGCGGTCTTGAGAATTAATAGAAAAAATAAAATCTAATTTTAACTAGTCGTAGCTAAAAACATTAACGATTAAAAACATTGTAAATCAAAGGGGGACACAAAAGTGTCAAATATCAATTTGGGGTTTTTTGTCACAAGTAAGTAAAAACAACAAAAATAGAAAGAAAATCAAGTATGAGGAGGAGTTCTTGGGGTGTGACCGCAATACAAGTTGAGATAAATAGTTGGGTAAATGTTTTTGATAGGAAATTTGCAAGATAATAGTGACTAGGCTAAGCTTTAAATGACAATAAGTTCCCTCTCGGGTAACTTACCCCGTTTCAAATGCGTTCCTCTCGGACACCCATTTGCCGCATGAAGACCAGCCTACGCCTTACCCCACTCACACTCTCGAGCTAAGTGTTAGGATATGGGACTAGGGCTCACCCTCTCGGGTTGAACCTCATGTCGACCCACTCCTTAGGCCATCAGTCTATTGGTCTTGGTTTCGCAACCTCCCTCTCGGGCAAGCCGAAAACACATGGGTGGCTTTGTATTTGCAACAACAAACCTATTAAATTAAACCACAACCACTAGGTGAAATCACCATTAAAATACATCTAACCTATCAACAAGCAAGACCCAACAATAATATCAACACATATTTGCTAAAATCACACCCCAAGAATGGGGGGTTTTATCCACACATCAAGAAATAACGAAATACACCTAAAATGACAGTGAAATCAAATAGGTATAAGAAATTAAACCTTGATTTAAGCAAAGGAAGAAGAATGGAGAAGACCCACTTCCAACTTGGGGAAGATGAACTCCTTTCTTCAAGTCTCCAAAACCCTCTCCAAACTTGAGAGTAAAAAGTACTAAAATTATAATGTAATGCTAAAAATAATATTGTTCACTCCTATTACTAAAACTTATAAAGACTAATCCTAAGCTATAACTCTCAACGAGTATTTATAGTCTTCAAAAATTTGTGCTGCAGTGGATCAATTGGCGACATTAGTCGGAATCGTAGATCAACTCGGCGGTTCGCCCTTTAGTGTAGTTCATCGCCTTCTTGCACCATCCTTCGGCATCGTCATGCTCTGGGTCATTGGGCGACATAGTACTGCTTCACAAACCTTCTCAACGATGTGCCGACTGCTCTCTTTTTCCACCGACTTGATCCTTTCCTTTTGGGCTCAACACACTGGAGCAAAAGGCGAAGTGAGGCCCTTCGGCAATTCGCCAAGTGGACTCGGTGATCCTCAGGTCTTCGTTTTCTAGTTCTTTTCAGCCTTTTCGTTCCTTTTTTTGCGAAGTAGTGTCCATGCATTCCTTCAAACTTCAAATACTTGAAACTTAAAGGTTTTCATCAGATATTGAGATAAAATAAGCATTTGAAGACACCGTTTTTATTAAAATAAAGCCCTAAATGAGTCCAATCTGTGGACTCATCAACACCCCCAACTTAAACTTTTGCTTGTCCTCAAGAAAACTCAAGTTCAACCGTTCAAAAAGGGTGTCTTGAACAGTACTACACAAGACTCAATCATGAATGCACACAACAAAACTCAATTTACTTATGCAAAGATTCAATTGTGTACTCAAAAATTCAAGTTGTGACACACCATTACCAAAAATTCTCATGCTCGCAATACTTGCTACTAATGCAAGTTCAAGCTCAACAAAAGTATCTAAATGCCCTCACACAAAGAATGATTTCATATTCACACACACATGAGTTAATCAATTTAAGATCAGGAATCAGATGCAACGCTCACACTCAAAAAGAGGAACACAATGCATGTTTTCACCCATAGGTTTGCCCTTGTTTTTTTCCAATGGACTTTCGATTCGGCTTACTCAAGATCAAAATGGTCTTTTCAAGGCTTGTAATGGGGCTGAGTGCAAAGGTATGGTCATTTAGGCTCAGTGACTTCTTCATCCTCATGAGATGTGGTGTTCTCTAAACGTCATTTTCCTTTCCCTTGTCACTTTTTCTTCTAGTGCTTCTAAGTCATCATTTCATTCACTCTCCATGTATTGCTTGGAAACCCAATTACTTTTGCACCTTTATTCAAAAATTTAAATAATTTTTTTTTTGATGGAGGGTTTCCATTTTGTTTCGCAATACCATGGGTTAGAGAGACTTTTTCTTGCACTTTTTGACTTCTCCTTTTTCTTTTCACCACACCCCCAACTTAGGCTTTTAGTTGGATATTCACTAAACCACAAATCAAGAGGATTATAGGTAGTGGGTCAAGTAAGGTTTAGGGTTCATCAAGTTTCTTCCAAAGAAATGTAAGGCTCAAGGGTGTTCAAAAGAGTTTCACGCGCTCATGGGTAGGTCATAAAAGAGATATATGTCAAATTTGGCTCACACTCTTTAAAGTTGCCTAAGATCATCTCAAGAGGACACCTTTCTAAATCAATCAGACTAACATGGCAAATTCTGGGTTTATTCATGCATAGTTCAAAGTAAGCTATCCACACAAGGCATCGACACTTAAGTCAAACAAGACTACACGCTTTCGCTAGTGTGCAACGGTCATTACAAGAGAATCAATTCGATAAATGGCTAATCACAACAAGATGCACAGAGTTCACATATTGTCTATGCAACTTCATTTGGTCTCGTCGTAGCCACATATTCATGTTCGTTCGATTGAGAGCACTATTCAAGTCATCAGTATTGATCAGAACCGAGACTTAAATTTTGCAAAAGAACAACCACTTTCAACATAAGCGGTGGTGAAAATTCTCGATTTTTTTTTTGAAAGGTCAAAATTTGCATCAATTAAAATAAAAAAAATGAAGCCATGAGCTCAAAGATCCACGAAAAGAAATATATAACACAATTAAAAACAGGCACCCCAAATATACAAAACACGCATCACAAATAGCACAAAAAAGGTGAGCCTTACCCCACCACAAATAAATGTGTTTGTCCTCAAATGCAATTAAAAGTGTTCAAAAGTAAAAGCATAATAAGACAGAGGGGGAGGTAAAGAAAGGTCATGTCTATGCAGTTGCTCCATATGTCAGGGTGGCATGGTTTTTCTGCGGCTTTTGGGTGTAGACCTTCCAAAATGTTAGCATTGAAAAGAAGGCGAGGTGGACGTTAAGCGAGTCATTTAGTAATTCAACAAGCTCTCCATAACATCGCTAAACAACCCAACACGCCTATTTTTAACCCACTTTCTCGAATGCCTCGCAGCCACCTTGTTTCAGCTTTACTCAAGTGCCGTCCACTTCCTGCGTACTCGGCGATATCAGTCTGAATCGCCAAACCAGTTGGCGTGTCGCCGAGCAATCACCTATTTCGCCGAGTTTTACAGAACGTTCCAGTGAACCTGGAGTTGAAACGGTGGTCACCATCAAGATCACCAACAGATTCGGTGAAGCGCCACTAAGTTCACATGCTCGCCGAGTTTTACAGGCTTCAACTTTGGAAATAATTGGACTCAAACGGCGGATAGGGTCGAGTTCACCAATTCCTTCGGCGACTCGCCATTTGGATTGACTGTTTGTCACCCTGCACTTTTCACATTTCAACCTACACCACAACACATCATTATTTTACCAATATGTAATTATAAAATATGAAGGGGTTTTGGGTTGCCTCCCAAACAACGCCTTAGTTAACATCGCAACACGATGCAAGTCAGCAACTATTCTTCATTTTTGGAGTCGCCCATGTTGTAATTAGGCAAGTCCTCAGCGAATGGTGGGTAATGACCTGATATCAAATGGCCAATTTGAGATTCATGTAGCTGAATAGTCATGGAATGAGAGGCTGACGCTTCGTTTAGCATTTCGATGCTCTCCTTCATCTCATTCAACATCTTCTCATGTGCCTCAATTTTTTGTTGGATGAGTGGCAGAGCTTCATGATCTTGCACACCTCTCTGCTTCTTACCAGTTTTACACTCTCGAAGGGAGGAGTGATTTTCTTTTCTATTGGCTTGTACTTCCAATTCCGTGACTCGGGTGGATAGAACACCCAACTGGGTGACTAGGGCGTCCCACTCCTATTTTCTTTTTGCATCTTTGTTGGCTTCCACCATGCCATCAAGAAGTTTTTCCACAACTTCATAGGGATAGTGTAGCATACCGCCCTCGCAGAGTTGATCAGCTATACTTCTATTCTCGGGTCCTAGACCTCTATAGAAGCACTCCAGTAACCCCTTGTCCGTCATCCCGTGAGATGGGCATGGTTGCAGCACCGTTTGAAACTTCAGCCACATTTCCTGAATTGTTTCATCCCCTACATGTTTGAATGTCAGGAGATTATCCATGAGATTTAATAGTTTCAGAAGGTGATGATCCGTGTGATATCCATAATGATTTTCCATCCCTAGTTCCTGTTTTGATATTCAAACTAGCAAAACAAAACTACAATTTAGATTAGTGCAACTAAAACTAGGAAGAATAAAAAATTCTATTTAATCTACGAATTCTCAAATAACACCACTCCCTGGTAGCGGCGCTATTTTGTTGCTTATAGTGACCAACGACACTAACTGCGGTTCGAGTGTCTACTATCGTCGATAATATAGTAATCCAACCAAGGGTTGGGGTCATGTCCCAAGGGAGAGGTCTTGAGAATTAATATAAAAGATAAAATCTAGTTCTAACTAGTCGTAGCTAAAGACATTAACGATTAAAAACATTGTAAATCAAAGGGGGACACAAAAGTGTCAAATATCAATTTGGGGGTTTGGTCACAAGTAAGTAAAAACAACAAAAATAGCAAGAAAATCAAGTATGAGGGGGAGTTCTTGGGGTGTGACCGCAATACAAGTTGAGATAAATAGTTGGGGACATGCTTACGATTGAAAATTTACAAGATAATAGTGACAAGGCTAAGCTTTAAATGGCAATAAGTTCTCTCTCGGGCAACTTACCCCGTTTTAAATGCGTTTTTCTCGGACACCCATTTGCCGTATGAACACCAGCCTACGCCTTACCCCACTCACTCTCTCAAGCTGAGTGTTAGGATATGGGACTAGGGTTCACCCTCTCGGGCTGAACCTCATGTCGACCCACTCCTTAGGCAATCAGTCTAGTGGTCTTGGTTTCGCGACCTCCCTCTCGGGCAAGCCGAAAACACATGGGTGGCTTTGTATTTGCAACTACAAACCCATTAAATTAAACCACAACCACTAGGTGAAATCACCATTAAAATACATCTAACCTATCAGCAAGTAAGACCCAACAATAATATCAACACATATTTGCTAAAATCACACCCCAAGAATGGGAGGGGGTTTAGCCACACATTAAGAAATAACGAAATACACCTAAAATGATAGTGAAATCAAATGGGTATAAGAAATTAAACCTTGATTTAAGCAAAGGAAGAAGAATGGAGAAAACCCACTTCCAACTTGGGGAAGATGAACTCCTTTCTTCAAGTCTCCAAAACCCTCTCCAAACTTGAGAGTAAAAAGTACTAAAATTATAATGTAATGCTAAAAATAATATTGTTCACTCCTATTACTAAAACTTATAAAAACTAATCCTAAGCTATAACTCTCAATGAGTATTTATAATCTTCAAAAATTTGTGCTGCAATGGATCACTTGGCGACATTAGTCGGAATCGCCGATCAACTCGGCGATTCGCCCTTTGGTGTAGTTCATCACCTTCTTGCACCATCCTTCGGCATCGTCGTTCTCTGGGTCATTGGACAACATAGTACTGCTTTGCAGACCTTCTCAGTGATGTGCCGACTGCTCCCTTTTTCCACCAACTTGATCATTTCCTTCTGGGCTCAGCACACCAAAACAAAAGGTGAAGTGAGGCCCTTCAGTAATTCGCCAAGTGGACTCGGGATCCTCAGGTTTTCATTTTCTTGTTCTTTTCAGCCTTTTCGTTCCTTTTTTGCGAAGTAGTGTCCATGCATTCCTTCAAACTTCAAATACCTGAAACTTAAAGGGTTTCATCAGATATTGAAATAAAATAAGAATTTGAGGAAACAATTTCTATTTAAATAAAGCCCTAAAGGAGTCCAATTTGTGGACTCATCATGGAGGAGTTCTGATTCCCAAGTTTTAGAATTGAAGTTTTTCTCTAAGTTTTTTAGTATTGATTGTAGGACTTTAAAGCTTAGATTTGAGTATTTGCAAGTGGGTTTTTGAACTCATTCAATTTGGAGCATTGTAGAGACTTGAAAAATGTTACCCAGCTCATGGCTAATCTAGTTAGTAATGATTTCTCTCTTTTTTATAATGTGTAGCTAAAACCCCAATTCTTGGGGTGAGATCATGTGATTATTGGCTTAATTAGCTCATGGGTATTATTGTTTACTGATTTAATTGCTTAATTTAAGTGAGTTTAATCGATAGTTGTGTATTAATCTATGAATTGTAGTTGCAAATGCAATTCTAATTTAGAGTTTTGGGCATGCTTGAGAAAGAGGTTTTGAAACCAAGGCTTTCGATTAATGATTGTAGTTATTGGGTTGATATGGGTTCATCTTGAGAGAGTAAATTCCTAACTCGATTCTACCTATATAGCTCGAGAGAATGGATAAATTAAGGTTTTGGGCTGTTTTGCTTGATAAGCTTGTCGAGGTTCGAGAGAACTCACTTTAATCGTAGTAGATGTTCGAGAGAAAGTTATTACATCTATAGTCTAGCCTACCTACTGAGATTCGGCAATCATTAGTAACTTTCAATTACCCATCTAGCGAAATTAGTCTTTAATCGATCACATCCCAAGAATTCCTCTTTATTTTGTTAATCCCCCTGTTTTCGTATTTGTTCTAATTGTTAATTTACAAGCCAATCCCCCATCAGACATTCATTGTCACCCCTTGCACTTGTTTAATCGAATTCATAAATTTCTATTCCTATAATCGCGTAGATCATATTCGTAACTTCATAATTGAATTCAAACACGTACCGCTCCCTGTGGGTTCGACCACAACTCTTCGTTGGGTTTTATACTAGATAACAACCGTCTACACCTAGAATTGGATAAGGTGTAATTGAGCGGTCATCATGTATCTATCACATTATTTGAGTTGGAAACTCTAGTGTTGAGGCACCATCCCTTTAAACAGTTCCAGTTGTAAATGAGTTTCCAGAAGTTTTTCCAATGATCTTCCTAGAGTTCCTCCCGATAGGTAGATAGACTTTGAAAAAGACGTTCTTCCCGATACTCAACCTATCTCTATTCCGCCATATAGAATGTCTTCAGCTGAGTGGAAAGAGAAGTTGTAAGACCTTCTTGATAAGAATTTCATCAGATCGAGTGTCCCACCTTGGGGCTCTCATGTTCTATACGTACGAAAGAAAGATGGTTCTCTTACACCAGTGAGTTTGAGTCTTTTGACCATTCATTACGATAAAGATTATCTAAACTATTTGTCACATATAGGTAATTGTTACTAACTTTTTTCAATATGTCTTTCTTAGCTTGAGCATAACATTTTAGTGACAACAATTGAAATTATATGAGATCATCTTGATTTGAAGTTGTAACTTTAGTCGTGTTCAAAAGATGTCCTCAATGTAGTCTAATATAAGTAACTGTATTGCAAATTGTTGGCTTGATATGGAGATGGCTCGATTCACAATGACTGGACAACACTTATATGTTGTTATTTTCAATGATAAAAAAAAACTAATGTGTGCTTATTCAGCTTACATAAGGTGTAGAAATTTAAACAATATGGTCTTTTAAACAAAATGGCTATAGGACAGTGAGTACCTAGCCATTTTAAATTTGAGTTTATTTGGAGTAGATTTGGATGTTTAATTATGAGTTGATTGTTGAAATACAAAAGAAAATGATAAAATAAAGGTTAACACGCATGACAATAGTTTTAGTCAAGTCTAAATAAGGTTGTTAAATTTGTTTGTTTTGAAAAATTGTTTTTCGGATGATCGGTTACACTAAGATGATGATATATGAAACTTATGTTTCGTATTTGAGCTTATTTGGAGATGATTTAGATGTTGAAATTTTATAAAAATGTCTTTGATTAAAAATGTTTGAAATCATATACGAACTTTCAAATTTTGTTGGGTACATTTGAATTGTTAAAACAAATAAACTTGCAAGAAAAAAGTTTAAAATGGACAAAACTAAATAACAACTCCAGAAGTGGGTATTTGTGCAATCACCATCTGTTAAAATACCATATTAGTATGAGGTCAATATAATCTTAATTCACAATCATCGATTTTATGTATCTATTTATCTATCTTGCAATTCATGAGTTTTTTGGATCATAATCTAAAGATTCATTTTGAGCAAATCAAAATTCTTACGAGAAAATACACTCTAAGCGTTCTTCAAGTCATTAGAGCAAGTTTCAAGAGGAGAAAAAAAGCTAGATATTCAAGCGTTCTTCCGGTATTCGCCAAGAACTTTGTTCTTCTAGGTATGTAAGGCTAATCATAGTGATGGATTGAGTTCATCCTCACTCCCTACATCTAGTTTCTATCAGTAAAAGATAATCTAGGATTACATCCTTAGTTTTGATAATTCTTGAGATGAGTTGTTGTTGAATTCTGAGTTTCTATTCCTAATTTTTGAGTTGTTATATGCTAAGATTCTTGAGTTCATTGTTCATGATTATTAGTCAACATGAACCCTAGTATTTGAGTCTTCACATAGTTATTAGTCAGAATCTTTTAACCAAACAATTATCTTAAACTGATTTTTTGAGAAAGTAAAGAAGAGTTTTGAGTAGAGTTTCAACAGAGATTTTTGAGTAAAGTTGAAGGGAACTAATTGATTCCCAAATGTATTATTTTTACATTGATAAAGAGAACTTTGTTTTTCATAAAGAGTTTTCAGAGATACTTCAAAGTAGTTACCTTTTTAAGAGGATAATTTGAGCAATTACCTCGAATTGAGAAAGAGTATGTTTTATACATTTGAGTATGAGTATGTATATTTATTGGGAGTAGTATTGCACACCGATATAGGGATGAGTTCAGACAACTTTAAATACTCATAAATCATGTAGCAAACATGGATTAGGGATCGTACTTTTAAGATGATTCCTTATTGTTTTCGAGCAAAGCTTTAGTGGATCCACTTAGTTGAGGTGTCCTATATTCCGGCAAGGTATAAGACAGTTCTGGCAGCGTGGCGAGACGTTGTATCATCACGTTGCTCATAGTGATGGTTGTCGGTTAGATAATCTCCCAAGTAAGAGTAAAGAATATTTTATTGTACTTTTATATACATCCTTGAGTTGACATCATTTAGTTATAAAGCTGTAAATATTTCATTTCTTGTTATTGTTTTGTATTGAGTTGAGTTGAGGGGAGTATTCTACCAGCCTTATCAATTCAGTTATTTATTCATTCAGCTTTATTACATACTCATACATTCAACGTATTGATGTCATTCGACCTGCATCTTTTAAGATGCGAATACAACAGGCGCTTCGTTGAGATCACGTTGCACTTCAAATAGCTTGGGTGAGCCTCTTTGCATTCTAGAGGACTTCACATTTATTTTCTAGTTAGTTCTCTTGAGATGTTGTGGATCTTGTACCGACAGCCATCTTGAATAATAGAGGCTTCATAGATAGATAGAGTTGAGGAATATCTCACTATTTACTTTTCCTTGAGATGTTTTGCAAACTATTAGTATTTCTTTGAGTATTTCCAAATATTATGAAATGAGTAATTTGAGTATACATGATTCAATTATGTTTAAGTTGCCTATTGCTTGAGTAAGTATTCCGATAAGTAGTCAGTCAACTCAAGGATTCCCTTAGGGCCAACAATGGTCCTCGAGTGCCGGTCATGTCCAAGGTATAGGCTCGGAACATGACAATTATAATATTTTTATCAAATTGAGCAATACATGACTAAGTATCACATTAAATCTATTGTAATCTGAAAGGATAATTTCTTAATAATTAAATTTACACAACTTTAAAAGTTACTATATAATAAACTAAAAAGAGATACTTATGTAATCTGAACATCATCATAGTTCTACCGCCTACGTACTAATTTCATAGAATAGCCTATTTGCATAACATCATTTAATATATATAGTCAGTCGCTTGTTTAAAGATTTACATCCGCATCCATATGGGGAAACAAAAAAATCTCAATTTTCATGTTAGTAATTAGTAAATTCCTACAATTCTTATATTGTATTAAAAAAATTTGGAAAAAGAAGGAATAAATGAAATTGAGAGTTCATGTTTACAGTACATGAGGCTTTAAAAATAATAGTTGAAATTCGACATATGTTAATAACCTAGTCAAATTTAAATGAAACAATGTGTACAATATACCATATGCGGGTTTTTCTTCAACTTCTATTTCGTAAATCTAAAGTTACTTTTGAATTGGCTAAACTTACAAAAATTTATAGACTTAATTATAACTTAAATAGCGATCCTCAAATCGATTGCTAGTCAAAGAGTATTACCGTTGGGTCATGGCCCAACGTCTTAGGTCCAAGGTTGAAATGAGTTATATTGGGAAAAAAGTTTATAAAACAGTGTTTAGATATTTCATATTTGTATCTCTTTTAGAAAAGAAATGTTTGTGAACACAAAATTACACTTTTTGCCTTCGAATGGACAAGTCCTCGAGTTTTCTCTTTACAATCGAACATATGTCTAGTGAGAAGACATAAATTCTTTAAAATTGAAGTCATGTTGGTGTTGGAAAACTATATACACAGAAGAAGCATATCAGAATCTTATTATTTATATGAATAATAGATAATCAATACGTTTATACTAGAAGTTTAGAACACATGCAATCATGCTAGAACACATAAACTTTATGAAATTTAATTCAAGAATTACCTCTTGAAGCGCAAGCAGATACCTTCAAGTGAATCCACAAGTTTGATAGACCTTCAAATGAATCCACAAGATAGACAACAACTTTGCGGTCTTCTATAGTGATCCCAAGTCCACATCTGAACTTTCTCAATACTTGGGTGGGCAAGTATCGTATAAAAAACTGTTTTTCAAGGTTAGAAGAATCCCTACATATAGAAAAAAAAATCCGGTCAAAAGAGAAGAACCAAAATACACACTAGTTTTTCTTTCTTTTAAAAACACACACATTGCCTTCTTCCCTTTTTCCTAGAAAATAGTATTTTTAGTTCTAGTTAAATATGGGCATTGTAGGGACCACAAAATTAATTAGTGGATTTTCTATTATGGAAATAATTCTAAATAATTAATTTGAATTATTCTTACTATAATAAATTACAAATCATTCCACTAGAAATTTGTAATTGCACTCCTCTATTTATATTATGAAATTGTCCATCAAACACTTATGAAATTTCCCATGTTAAGATTACAGATATTAATCAATAAATTAAATTATTGAAAAATTTAATTCAATGATTAATTTCCTTTAGAGAACTGCTTAACTGATTTCATGTGTCAGATTCATAAATCAACTAGCAAGGTTTGACACGACGAAACTTATAAGCTTCTCAAAAAGACATATCATCAATCTCTATATCAAGCTGGGGATTCCATCGACTAACTTATTATTTCATCAATATATATTATTATCATCTAATCTACCAGGCGTATTGACCCATCTCAGAATCTCACCTTTTAATAAATCAAAACGATAATTAATATACACAGATCATAATAGTTATATTAGGATTGAGAATATAAGTACATTTAACAGTTTAGAGAATATGTTTTTGTCAGTGAGTCTGAAACAACTATCTATACTCGGTCTTGTTCAATACATACAAAATGCACTAGCACAAAAAGTTGAAACTATACCATTTTCATAAGGGATAATTGTACATAATGGCAAACTTATAATCTAAAATAAATGGAGTAGCTACTGTTTGATTTAATTGCGCCCTGTAGCAAACGTTTGCCAGTCGCCTCTCTCCCTCCAAATTCTCGCTCGCCACTCTCCCTTTCTCGCTCGCTCCCTCTGTGCTCGCCTCTCTCGCTTTATACAACAGAATTGTATAAATTGCATTTTTGTTTGTATAAAGCAAGAGAAAATTGTATATACACATGCAAATACATATATCTTCGTCTTATACACTTATAATTATACAATAAAAATATTCCCCTGCCCAGTTCTCTTTTGCCTTTCTCTCTTTCTCGTTTTATACAAACACAGATTATACAATATAATGTAAAATTTATGTTTGTATAATGTATAATTTATGTTTGTATAAAG
>JAJOOS010012973.1:0-45589 GCA_029582725.1 Solanum chiquidenum
CTCTATATTACAAAGTTAACTAATCTTCTTTTGTTTACTAGATAACGTATCTCACATTATAGCAAGGAATTATAAAACTCTATATTACAAAGTTAACTAATCTTCTTTTGTTTACTAGATAACGTATCTCACATTATAGCAAGGAATTATAAAACTCTATATTACAAAGTTAACTAATCTTCTTTTGTTTACTAGATAACGTATCTCACATTATAGCAAGGAATTATAAAACTCTATATTACAAAGTTAACTAATCTTCTTTTGTTTACTAGATAACGTATCTCACATTATAGCAAGGAATTATAAAACTCTATATTACAAAGTTAACTAATCTTCTTTTGTTTACTAGATAACGTATCTCACATTATAGCAAGGAATTATAAAACTCTATATTACAAAGTTAACTAATCTTCTTTTGTTTACTAGATAACGTATCTCACATTATAGCAAGGAATTATAAAACTCTATATTACAAAGTTAACTAATCTTCTTTTGTTTACTAGATAACGTATCTCACATTATAGCAAGGAATTATAAAACTCTATATTACAAAGTTAACTTATTCTTTTGTTTAGGTCGCAGGTTCAAGCCCCACACCATGCAAAGCGAAGCCCAGTATTTAAGTGGAGAAGGGTAGAGGGGCGGGCCCATTATCCACCGAGTTTAGAAGGCTGTGATTGGTCCAAAGGGCTGGTCACAGACAGATTTCTCGGTTATCAAAAAAAAAAAAAAGATACTGCCTGCTAGTGTTTATGTTTTTGGGGAAGGTACCTAGAGAAGGAAATTCCAAATAACTGTATGATCTAAAGGTAACTAGAAAGGAGACTGTCCAAATAACTTTAAGGTTACAACACCAAAAAACTACACCTCAGCCAGTTTTCTAAAGGGGAAAAGCACAGCAAAGCAACAAGGTTTGTAGGGCTTGAAGCAAAAAACGAGAAGTGAAGTGCATAATTCACAGAAATTTAAAAGCCAAACATACACAGATTTAGTAGTATAATAATCAAAATAACTAATTTTAGCAATAAATATACACCAATCTCAATATTAATCCAAATTCTCGAAGTTGAGTGTCAAGTAACCACCACCTTACTTCTGGATAACTTTGTGGCATCATTGTTTGAACTTTGAAGCACAAAATTCTCTTAATCACAAGGTTTCACCCACATGAAACAATAACCCCTCACTTTGAATAGCTTGATTGCTTTAAGCAACAAAGCAATGACTTTTATTACACTGGCCTCAACCCAAAACTAGATGCAGTCAGCTATGTGACTCCTCTATATCCATTCCACTCCATTTGGGTCTGTCTCATTTCATTACTTGATCATTCAACTTTTAGGAAAAACTAGTATGATTTAGGAATTCTCAGACCCACAAATCTATACTGCAATGCCAAACAATCACAGATAGGACTAAGAAGATTCATGCTAAACTCTACACCTGATATAACAGCCTTAATACCCACTAGTTAGCGTCATCTTATGATACTTTCCTTCCATAGTTCCTTCGTATTCTATTCTTCGCTATCTCCATATGAATTTTCAACAAGTGTAAAAGTTACTTCATCTTATTTGCACATGAATATCAAGTTTTTACTTTTTTTTTTACTAGCATTTTCCTACCTTACGATATCGTCAGGCTAGCTTGTGAGCACCTTGACTAATTCCCACTAGCAGTGGTAGTCTTTCCACCAAGGCTTGAACAAATGGGTAGAATTCATATAGTATTTTCACCTCTGCTGGGGTTTAAACCTGATACCTCATGGTTCTCAATCCACTTCATTGACCAATAGGCAAACCCTTGGATGCAAAAGCGTTTCCTACATGATTCTCTAAGTGTGGCTTCACTGGTTAATCTTTGATTTACCGGTGCAAATTGTCAACACAGAGTGCTAAGTTGTTTGCACTCAAACCAGACTTTGTTTTCTATCAGAAGTCCAATACTAATACACATGATGATGCTATAACAGTCTCCTGATGATTAAATTTTCCATCCTTACTTACATATGTTTTAGCTGATATCACAACTTACCTAATTAGTAAAGTACATACCCGGCATTATTCTAATACAATGTACAAACTACTAAAGTACTAGTGCTAGCCAGTGCCCTCAAATTAGAATGATATCTCTAAATCAATCAATCATTTACTGCAACAGTTCTAAGCAGTTAAGATCAACCTTATAAATCATCTTAGAACTATGATAATTACCTATCAATCAATCAACTATTGTGGTAGTCTTTTGCGATTCAATTGACACATTATTTTGTTGCCATTACAGTTCTTATTCTAGACGCTTTGTACTGCCTTCCGTAATTAATCGACCTGTTTTCTCCACTGCTGTATTTCTTTCTTCACAATTAATATGATTTGCTGAACTTTAGCTGAGGATCTTTCTAAAACAAATTCTATACCTCTACGAGATAAGAGTAAGGTATGAGTTCACTCCATCCTCCCCATACCCCACTTGTCGGATTACACTGGTATGTTGTTGTTTTTGTAATCAATCAACTATTGATCAGTCCCAAACTAGTTAGAGTTAATTATTTATCAATCACTACATTAAAAAAAATGACACTGTAGCATTATTTGGAAGATAAACTTCTCCCAAATGATAAAAAAAATTGTAAAAAAAGAACTTACAGACACAGATTACCCAAATTAAATCTAATCACAGTGACTAAAATTGCTAAGTAAAAAAACCCAAAAATCTTAACAGAAAAAAATATACATAAATATATATAGGGAGAAATGTACCAGCAAAAACAGCAAGTCAAGGAAATGGGCAATGGTATCAGACACCCATAGAGAGATAACATAAGTGTGTATGTATTTGTGTGTATATATGGAGCGATTGAGATAGAGATGAATGGTGAACGGAGAAGAAGATCGCCGGAGAAGAGATCGACGGAGAGAAAAAACTGCGGTGGTCGGCGGTGGAGTTTTGGGAATCGGCGGGGACAATTAGGGAGACTGACGAATACGGTGTCGTAGGGTTTGCTTTAAGAATTTTTTAGGCTTATAGCAAATTGGGAAATTTAACCAAGTGTCGATAAGGTTTTGTTTGGATGTACATAAACATTTGTTTGGAATAAAGGAAAAATGTAATAAAGAAAAACTTTTTTCCAATAAAAAAAATCATTAAATTTGAAAAAAATAAGAAAATGATTTGATTTTAATAAATGATGATTCAAGTGAAATTATGGTAATATTTCACATTTTATTACAAAAAAGAAGAAGAAGATAAATATGTACAATCAAAATTGGACTTTTAGATCGTTTGATTATGAACAAGCTATTCCAAAATATGAGATAATTTATATAATAACTATGGTATAAATTGTGAAATAATTTATCACATCATTATGATATAAATGATGAGACAAATAATCTCAGAGCTACCTTATATCTCCAACCAAATATATGATAAAATAATTCTACATTTTATCCTAAAATGTATACCTTATACTTCATACCAAACGACTTCTTATGATATTTAATGCATTAGTAAGTTCCTTGCTATTGTTGCCTCGATAATAAAATTTAATAAATATAGGACATATTGAACTTATGGCATAATGTCACATTATTTAATCCATTTTGATCTAGTTCAATTCAGTCAAATACATCAATTTATTGTCTAAACTCATATCACATATCAATTCTTCTAATTCATCAATTAAACTAAACACCTCTCATTAAATGTTAACATGTATTATCATCAGACCATAACCTTTAGTGATTGATCATTTATATCATCAATATTATAAGTTAAAATAACATTTTTATGTGAAATTATCAAATTTCACATCTCTCCATAATATCTATTAAGCTATTACTATCATTTAGGTGGTATTTGCCTCAAAAATTGACAAACTTGTTTTAAACCAAATTCCTTCTCTCTTTTTTTTTTTGGTGCTTGTTAAAACAATTTTAAAAAATTAAAAATGCCTATTTTTACATAAAATACTTTTTTTGTTCACAGAGAATTTGCCTGTTCTATTTAATATTATTTAAAAAAAAAAAAAAAAAAACGGAAGAGAGAACGTGACAAGTATAAAAAGGCCTCAAGTTTGGAGTCTCTTCATAGTCCAACTCTTTCCATACCGAAAAAAGCTTTCAAAGTTTCGCTGCAGCGATTTCGAAACTCAGTTTCTACAGGTACTATTGAGTTCTTTTCCGATCAAAATATGCTGATTTCAGCTTGAATTGATTAGATCGATTGTTTTGACTAATTTTAATATGTGATTCTTCTGAATTTGTAGTACATTTTTGTTTCTGTTGAATAATTTGAGGTCTACTTGAGATTCACAAGCAAATAATGAGTTATAGAAGATTTTAGAGTTGGTTTGACTTGAATCGCCAGTGTGAAAGTATTCGGAATTGTGATTAAAGCGGAATGTAGTTGATTCCAACTAGTTTGCAGTTGAGGTTTATCCGTTTAGGTGATTGATTGACTTGCTTCTGGAAAAATTGCTTCGGTTTTAGAGCTGAGTGAATTGTTGATAAGGATATATTGTTTTGATGGATCTGGTTTGAATTTATTTACTCCGCTCTAGATATAATCAACTATTTGATTTCTACAAAATGATTTGAGATCTATATGAGCTCTGCAAATTGATTTGAGATCTATGTCAGCTCTTTTACATTTGGCTGACTATGAACAGCCAGTGTTAAATTATTTAGAATTGTGATTAAAGCAGAATGTAGTTGATTCTAACTAGTTTAGAGTTGTTGTTTAGGTGATTGATTGATTGTTTCTGGAAAAATGGTTTTGTTATAGAGCTGATTGAATTGTTGATAAGGATATATTGTATTAGATGGATCTGGTTTGAATTTGTTTCCGCTTTAGATATAATCAGCTATTTGTTTCTGCAAAATGCTTTGAGGTCTATGGTGAGATTCACAAACAATAATGAATTGTAGAAGATTTTGCTGTTGGTTTGACCTTGGGATCTCCAATGTAAAAGTATTCAGAATTGCGATTAAAGTGGAATGTTGTTGATTCTAACTAGTTTGAAGTTGAGGTTTAGGTGATTGATTAACTTGTTTCTGGAAAATTGGTTTGGATTTAGAGCTGATTGAATTATTGATTAGGATATATTGTTCTGATGGATCTGGTTTGAATTTGTTTACTCCAATTTAGATATAATCAACTATTTGTTTCTGCAAAATGATTTGAGTCTATGTGAGATTCGTAAACAAATAATGAGTTATAGAAGGTTTTGCAGTTGGTTTGACCTTGAATCGCCAGTGTGAAAATATTCGGAATTGTGATTAAATTGGAATGTAGCTGATTCTAACTAATTTAGAGTTAGAGCTTTAGGTGATTGATTGATAGTTTCTGGAAAATATGCTTCAGTTTTAGAGCTGATTAAATTGTTGATAAGGATATGTTGTTTTGATGGATCTGGCTTGAATTTTTTACTCCGATTTAGATATAATCAACTATTTGTTTCTGTAAAATTCTTTGAGATGTATGGTGAAATTCACAAACAATATTGAGTTATAGAAGGTTTTGCTGTTGGTTTGAACTTGAATCATCAGTGTAAAAGTATTCAGAATTGTGATTAAAGCGGAATGTAGTTGATTCTAACTAATTTAGAGTTGAGCTTTAGGTGATTGATTGATTGTTTCTGGAAAATATGCTTCAGTTTTAGAGTTGATTGAATTATTGATATGGATATGTTGTTTTGATGTATCTGGTTTGAATTTGTTACTCCGATTAGACATAATCAACTATTTGTTTCTGCAAAATGATTTGACTCTATGTGAGATTCACAAACAAATAGTGAGTTATAGAACGTTTTGCAGGTTGTTTTACTATGAATCACCAGTGTAAAGTATTCGGAATCGTGATTAAAGTGTAATGTAGTTGATTTTAATTAGTTTGGAGTTGAGGTTTAGGTGATTGATGGACTTGTTTCTGGAAAAAATGGTTCGGCTTTAGAGCTGAATGAATTGTTAATAAGGATATATTGTATTTGATGGATATGGTTTGATTATGTTACTCCGCTTTAGCTATAATCAACTATTTGTTTCTGCAAAATGATTTGAGGTCTACGTGAGATTAGCTAACAAATAATGAGTTATAGAAGGTTTTGCAGTTGGTTTGACCTTGAATTGCCAGTGTAAAGTATTCGGAATTGTGATTAAAGCGTAATGTAGTTGATTTTAACTAGTTTGGAGTTGAGGTTTAGGTGATTGATTGACTTGTTTCTGGAAAAAATGGTTCGGTTTAGAGCTGATCTAATTGTTGATAAGTATATGTTGTTTTGATGGATCTGGTTTGAATTTGTTACTCCACTTTAGATACAATCAACTAGTGCATTTGGTTTCTGCAAAATGATTTGAGATCTATGTGTGCTCCGCAAACAATAATGAGTATTGCATTTGGTTGACTATGAACTGTCAGTGTTAAATTATTCAGAATTGTGCTTATAGCAGAAGGTAGGTGATTCTAACTAGTTTGGAGTTGTTGTTTAGGTGATTAATTGATTGTTTCTGGAAAAATGGTTTGGTTTTAGAGCTGATTAAATTGTTGATAAGGATATATTGTATTTGATGGATCTGGTTTGAATTTATTACTCTGCTTTAGATATAATCAACTCTATTGGTTTCTGCAAAACAATTTGGGGTCTATGTGAGATTTTCTAACATTAATGAGTTATACAAGTTTTGCAGTTGGTTTGACCTTGAATCACCAGTGTAAAAATGTTTGTAATTGTGATTAAAGCAGAATGTAGTTAATTCTAACTAGTTTGGAGTTGAGGTTTAGGTGATTGATTGATTGTTTCTGGGAAAAAATGCTTCAGTTTTAGAGCTGTTTGAATTGTTGATAATGATATATTGTATTGATGGATCTATTATTTCTATAGAGAGATCTAGGAAGAGGAACTTGTCTGGGATATCCTTTTTATGAGTTTCAGATTGGGAAGAAAAAGGGGATGGTTGACAATCTGGGGCTTGAATTTGTTACTCCACTTTAGTCATAATCAACTATTTGTTTCTGCAAAATAATTTGAGGTCTATGTGAGATTCAAAAACAATAATGAGTGATAGAAGGTTTGTAGTTGGTTGACCGTGACTGTTAAAATTGCAATTAAAGTGGAATGGATCCAGAGGATTCATGTAGTTAATTGTAACTAATTTAAAATTGACGTTTAGGTGATTGGTTAACTTGCTTCTGGAAAAATGCTTCAGCTTAGCTACTTGACTTGTTGATAATGATATCTTTGTGTTGATGGATCTATTATTTCTATAGAGCAATTCTAGGAAGAGTAACTTGTGCAGTTTGACTTGGACCAAAAGTAGATGAAGGAGACCAAAGAAGAAAGGAAGGAAAAAAAAGTAGAAGAATTTCCTCACTTTTAACTAGAGAGAAATTGTTGATTGAGTAAAAGATTTTGTATTTTGGGAGGAGAATTGTTGGAACATAGCCTAAAATATTGGGTAGTTCGAAGTTCGGCCTATAAATTTACAACCTGAACTACACACGAGAAAAAGATCCTAGTACAAATCTGGTCCTCAAATTGAACCATGTTGTAAATGAATTACTTGTGTTTTTTCTTTTGACGTAATTCTTATTTTGGTCTTTCCAAAGGCGATAAGTTTTGCATAAAAGGCGTCATGGCTGTTCATTTTAGCATAGTTTCACAGCATGCTCACATTCTTCTGAATAATTGTTTGTTGTGCTTCTCAAATATTACCGATTTCTTTAAGACACATACTTTCTTCTTTGTTGTAGTTTTATAAGTGTGTCAGACGAGTATGGAATCCAACAGGGGCAACCAAAATGGAATTCAACAACTTTTAGGTGCAGAGCAAGAAGCTCAACACATTGTCAATGCTGCCAGGAGTGGTAATTGATATCCCTTTTTTATGCCTCCAGTTTTCTGATCTTTGAATTGGATTTCTGTTAGTTTCACTAATGCAACGATCAGGAAACTCCGGCAACATACATGTACTATTTTCAAGTCATGGGTCCATTGCTAGAATTTTCTCCTTCCACGTAATAACTTTTATTTCCATTGCAGTTCAACTTTTTAGTGTGCATGGTAGAATCCCGTAAGATCACATTTTGGTTAGTATCACTTGACATACACAAATTGCATTTCTAATGTGGGCATTGAGAGTTTGTTTTCAGTCTTAACCAGCTCAGTTCCAATATAAGGGGGAAACTAGATGATTGTCATCTCTGATGTGCACTGAATAAGTAAAATGTAATCTGGATGGTTCTTCCTAGTTCCTACCAATTCACCACTTTGCCTTACTGTTTTACGTAAACTTCCCTTTCTCAACACCGTACTTGTTATTTTGATCCAACTGCAACATAACCAATCAAAATGCATTTTGGATGTCACACGCAAAGAGTAATAACTACTGCAGCCAAAAGCTCATAACTTTATACCTGTTCTTCCCCATGTCTTAACTAATAATATGAGCTGTGTGGCTATTGTATTTCGCGGCACCGGGATTGAAATTGATCAGCTGTATAAGCAAGTTCTGAATCCTGACTTGGTTTCAAGTGCAGCAAAACAGGCTAGATTGAAACAGGCAAAGGATGAAGCTGAGAAGGAGATAGCTGAATTTCGTGCATTCATGGAGGCCGAGTTCCAGAGAAAGCTTGAACAGGTAAATAAGAAACAAATAGTTTTTGGGAAAGAAACCAATTTTCATGTGTCTGTATGACCATAACAACAGCAACTGCTCTTCAAACCCAAGCAATTTGATATTGGCTATTTCTTCATAAAATTGTCTAGTTTTACACTGGTTGTCAAACCTACCACAACCCTCCTCTTCATCTTGGCTTGGGACTGCAGACTGCCAGTGTGAGAAAGCTTACACAGGCGGAGTTGCATTCATTAATATGAACTCAAATAACAACATACCTAGTGTGGTCCCACAAGTGGGGTATGGGGAGGCTAGGGTATACACAGAGCTTACCTGTATGTTTGTGGGGATTTATATGAACTCGAATATTTTTATTTAAAAAATGAACATTTAAGACCAAAACTAGTGTGCTGCATTCTTGATCAGGGCCCATATTGTGTGTGTGTTCTCCTATTAGACCTTTAGAACATGATTACGTTTTCTGCTGTAGTCTATTTCCCGACGGTGATCAGAATTCTTGGTCAGTTTAATAAAGCTCTTATAAATACACCATAAAGGATGCTGACTAAAAGTATAATCGTCATTTATTTCTTATATCTACTTCCTTTTTCGTGTGTGTGTAGGAGTGTTAGGAAAGTAATCGGTTATTCAATTTACTTTACCCTTGATTAAGTGTGATCGTTAATATTTATACTGTCTACAGACTAGTGGTGATTCGGGTGCTAATGTCAAACGTCTTGATCAAGAAACGTTTGCAAAGATCCAACACTTGAAAGCAGAATCTGAAAGCATCTCCAACGATGTTGTCCAGATGCTTCTGAGGCAGGTAACCACAGTAAAGAACTAAGATTCATCTCTGAATGATTACCAGGGTCAAGTTTATGGTCATTTTCTGCTGATTCTTGATTCTCCCTAATTCTCGTTTTCTAGCTACACCAGTTTAATGGTTGTTCTCCATTTGTGCTGTATATTTATTTATCACTATTGGTCATTTTGGCCCTAGTTGAATAAAAGTACTCATATACTGATGTTCTATGAAGACAAATTTTGGATATTAACTTACCCACACGATGTGTGTTTACGTTAAATAAATGAATGAAATACGTGTCATGCATAAAGTTTTCCTGAAGTGATGTATTCTTACTTTGGAATAAATAATTGATTTAGTAATTTGCATTTGTTGTTTTTCCTTGGGCCGAGGATTTATCAGAAACAGCCTCTGCACCTCCCAAGGTCTGCGCTATACTCTATCCTCTTCGGGTGTCACTTATGAGATTTCACTGGGTATGTTGTTCTTGTTGTTGCATTTATCTTCTTAAAATCTTTGATTCATTCTCCTTTGACTATTATACTGCTTTTACTTGAAAAGAGATCGGAAGTTACAAGTTTTTGTTAAAAGAAAATGGAGAGTAATTTTTAGTTATTTAATACGTCAACCTACAATAAATAAAAACGACAAATAGTAGTGTGAAGAAAGCATTTTCTTTGTTTCTCACCGGTGTTAGTTATCCACACCGGCCAGCTAATATATATTTGCGTTGTGTAACTCTAATTAAAGGGGCAAAATACTTATGATCAGGATTTTTTTTCTTTCATATTTAAGACTTGAACTCGAGATATCTGGACAAGGATGTAGGGATTTTATCTCATTACAACATTGACGGTATATAAAGCACTAATTGTCAATTTTCAGGAGAGACAATATTTAGCAATTTTTTTCTCATTCGTCCTATCTTTGATGGATAAAGTGTTACATGGTGAAGTAACATGTATCTCGTAGAATTAGTTGAGATGTGCGAAAGCTGGTCTAGACACCACAATTATAGGGACATCAATTTGTAAAGTAGAAATTGTTGAAACACCCACCAATACCACACCCAACATAATTATTGTTTTTTAAGCAAATCGATTTGTATGGATACAATTATTGCAAGACAAAATGTCAATTAAGAACCAATTAATTAACAATTACTGAAATTTTAAAAACATTCTTCATGGGGTGTGAGAACAAAACTAGTCATAACAAATACTCTCCTCTGTCCATCTTTACTTGTCCACTAAACTATTTTGGGATATCCAATAATACTTAATCAATTTATAAAATCAATGAATAATTTACAATGTTGTGTCTATTTTATCCTTGCTATGAAATACTATTCACTTTTCAACGTTCAGATGACTTATATTTAATAAGGGTAATTTGGTAAGATTACCTCTATTATTAACAGCTTTTTAATTCTTGTGTCAAGTTAATAATGAACAACTATTATTGGACAGAGAGGATTAAAATTTGATTATGGAAGTGTTAAGCAATCAAATCACATTAGAGGTCTTAGTGCTTTAGTTGCATGAGACTCTTCACGTTTTGGACGTGAAAGTTCCCTTTCATTCTATCCAAGTAGGTACACCAAATATGGAAAAGAGTTACCATTTTCAAACTCTGATAATTCAAAATAAAATAATTTATTCTCACTCAAGTTCCCAGTAAAGACGAAACAAGATTTCGATAATCCCATCTACTATTTTTTCTTTATTCAGATCCAATTTTGATACATAAAATAAAAAAATTCTTGAGTAGTTTATCTGATAGAAATGATAAATTCCTTAGGTTCTTACTAAATAAAGGGATTGCTTTTGTGTATATTGTTCTATTCGATCTTTTAAGTTTTGATTTCACTTCTTTAGTTAGGCTACCATGCTTGATACACAAGTTTCTTAACCGCTTATAAGATTTATTCTTTTTTGTTTGTTCTTTCTCATACGATTTTCGATAACAGTTTCAAGGCTCGACTAAGTAAGATTCGTATTCATATTTGTTTTTTAATTAAAATTAATTTTATTCTCAAAACTTGAATTACATAAAAGTATGTCTTATTTTTTATCAGTTCCTATCATAATGAAATAATTGATTAACGATGAAAAAATACTATTCATCATAACTTTCGAAGATGCTTATAAATTATTACGTAATAAGACAATCATAAAACTATTCATTACTTTCTAACGCTTCATATTATCTATTATTTTTATAAGATTTAGATCAATTACATGTTAACAAGTAACAACTATGAAAGGAGGAAATAGTTTCTTTTTTCTTCTCCTCCAAAAAGAAATAACTTTTTGACATTGCAAATTGTGCAATAATTAGTGCGTATGCATAACTTGCCGACAAAAATTAAATATATCAAAATATAAAATCTTCTTTATTCATTAAAATAGAAAAAAATAAAATAAAGGGCAACGACATTAACATTGGCCCACAATATATTTGATCAACTATTGGGATTTTAATGACAGAACAAATTATCTCACACCTTTCTGCAAGCTTTTTTTTTGAAGTATATAACAAGAAGTTTTCTAATAAAAAGCAATATGGCATTTATTATGCTTATTGCTTTGGTAGGATTCTAACTTATAAGTTTGGGATTCAACATTAATATTGGTACGAAAGATTTATGAGGAATCCATTCTTTGATTATTGCCGCAATAACGATGTATTCAGTTTAATTCGATAATAATATATTTAATATAATATCACAAATAAAATTTAAACAAATAAAAATGTAAGCATATTTTATTCATAGCTTTGCAGGTAAAGACATTTTTGATAAACTCAAGGTTCTCAACCTAAAAAGAATATGAGCTCAATGTAACTTACAAATATATAACC
This sequence comes from Solanum chiquidenum, assembly GCA_029582725.1. Classification (NCBI taxonomy): domain Eukaryota; kingdom Viridiplantae; phylum Streptophyta; class Magnoliopsida; order Solanales; family Solanaceae; genus Solanum; species Solanum chiquidenum. The sequence continues at coordinate 12,286 of JAJOOS010012973.1, forward strand.
TAAAAAGAATATAAGCACAATGTAATTTATAAATATATACCTCTATATTGTAAAGATAGAAAATTGGACGAAGATTTTACTTTAACTTACTAAGTAAAATAATCATAAATAGTCAGTCATATACGTATATTATTGAGCAATTTAAGTCTTCTAAATTTATAAAGTTAGTAATTTTTTTTTTGTTTCCATTAAATATTTAAAAATCTTTGAGTGGTAGAACTTTGAAAATAAATAGGATTCAATATAAACATATTTGGAGGCAAAGCTCGGTAATTTGAAGATCATGAGTTATGAATTTTAGATTTGTAAGTTACTAAGTTTCAAACTAAAGAGTTTACATATATTAAAGTAGATTATTTTTAAATAAATATAATATTGAAATAAAAAATATTGGGTTCGAGTTTAATGGAGCTTAATTTTTTTTTTACCTATTTTCTAATGTTTGATATAGTTTTACTGTTACGATTTCTAGGATTTGAGGACGGTAATTTTTTATCCTCATCGTCTCCATTTACGTGACTCTAACAAAACAAAAAATCACCTTTATCAATATTTGAATGAGATAAAAAAATGTCCAATTCTAAAAAAACAAAAACTTTTTAGATAACCAAAACTGTCAAATAAGTGCTCAACTTGTTGCCTCCTCCTCTCCTCTCCTCCTTTTTGTCTTCTCTGCATAACTTTCTTCTTCCCTATATACTCCTCCCTTTGTGTGTATATACATATACATACAGAGTGTGAGGGAAAATAGATATACCCACCAACAAACATATATATATTGATCAAATTCCTTCCCCAAAATCACTTTTCAGATCAATTTTGAAGCATTTCTGAGGTAAAAGGAGATTGAAAAACTGTATTCACGCTTGTGTAGCTAAAATACCCTTATATGGGTTGAAGGTTGAATTTTTCAGCTGTTTGTTTTGGGAAAATCAACAGATGGGTATTGAGGATTTGGGAGAAATTAGGTGATTCCAATAAAGGGTCTTTTGAAATTTTGGAGCTTTTTTGAATTGGATTTGTTAAGAAATGGAGTCTAATGCTATATCAGATATGCGTTTAGAACCAAGCATTGATACAGATAAGCTAAGTTACGAGATTTTCTCTATTCTAGAAAGCAAATTCTTATTTGGTTACGATGATCAAAAGCTTTGGGTACCTAAAAATTTACCGTCTCCGGTTGAAGATAGCAAAAACGACGGCGTTTTAACCTCCACAGCAACGGAAAATATTCAGGCGATTAAGAATCAACGAGGAAAAATATGTATCCTCAGCATTGATGGTGGTGGAATGCGAAATATATTATCAGGTAAAGCTTTAGCGTATTTGGAACAAGCGTTGAAGGTTAAATCGGGGAATCCAGAAGCTACAATCGCCGATTATTTCGACGTTGCTGTTGGTTCCGGCGTCGGAGGAATTTTCACGGCGATGTTATTCTCAACGAAGGATCAAAACCGTCCTGTTTTCCAAGCTGAAGATACATGGAAGCTTCTAGAGGAACAAGGTAGAAGAATTTATCCTTCAAAAGGGTCAAGTTCTGCCGGAAATGGTTTTCTCCGGCGAGTTTTTCGAGGCGGCGCAACCCGTTCAGATGCTTCCGGTTTAGAGAAATTGATGAAAGAAGCATTTATGGATAAAAAAACCGGTCGAAGCCTTACGTTAAAGGATACTCTTAAACCGGTTTTAATCCCCTGTTATGACCTTTCAAGTACGGCGCCGTTTTTGTTCTCCCGAGCTGATGCTTTCGAATCGGAAAGCTTTGATTTCCGGTTATGGGAAGTTTGCCGGGCTACATCAGCTGAACCGGGACTCTTCGAACCGGTTTGTATGAAATCCGTCGATGGAAAAACCGGGTGCGTTGCGGTTGACGGCGGTTTAGCTATGAGCAACCCGACGGCCGCCGCGATTACTCACGTTCTTCATAACAAACAGGAATTTCCTTTTGTTAGAGGTGTTGAGGACATTTTGGTCCTTTCACTTGGAACAGGGCAGCTTCTAGAAGGAAGCTTCCAATATGAACATGTCAAAAAATGGAAGGCTAAGGACTGGGCTAAGCCAATGGCCCGAATCTCTGGCGACGGAGCCGCTGATATGGTTGATCACTCCGTCGCCATGGCGTTTGGGCAATGTCGAAGTAGTAACTACGTCCGCATTCAGGTAAATATATTTATACAACCGTTACAAAAATTGATAGGCATAAATTAAAATAAACTATATATTACTTAGATTATAGAAGTTTATCTAAATCACATCTAATATGTGACATAGTAATCAATAAAGATAAGAGTATTGTTCGAATTTCAATTTAAAAAAGTAAAGTTAGGTGATTTCTCATGTCTATTGGACGAATTTATAGTATAACGAGTAGATTTTGGCTCATAAACTATATATGTGTTTAAAAACAAACTAGATAAAGTACAAACAATATCTTTGAAATCTAAAGAAATGAATGAACTATAGAGTCAGAAATTTTGAACTCAACAACAACATATCTAATGAAATTTTACAAGTGTAGTTTGGAGAGTGTAGAATGTATGCAAATCTTATTCTTACTTCGTAGAGGTAGAAAAATTATTTTCGAAAGATTTTCAGTTTACGTATAGTAAATCATAATGGTTATGAAAAAAAATATACTACAGTAAAAAAAAATGTTAATTAATAAATAAAACAATATAAAGCATTCAGAAAAAATAACAACAGTGATAATCACGAAATAATGTAGTAACTGAAATAAAATAGAAAGACGTATTAAAAGTGAGAAACTACACGTATAAGTTTAATTTTTCATACGTTAAAATTTTGAATTATTGCTGAGTCAACCTAATGTATACTTACACTTTATGACTTTAATTCTTGAATCTTTATACATAATTAGAAAAATCATAGTTGTCACTACCAACTAAGGGAATTTTTGTAATGAATGTGTCTCTACTAGAAACAATGTTGTCATTGCCAAACAACTGGATAAAGGGGATAGACTGATATCTTGATTGAAAAATAGGAAAATGTGAATGTTAATAAAGTAGATAATAGTAGTAGTAGTAATAATGATAAAAGATTGAATTTTTCCCACCTGAGAATATAATAAAGAGCAGTCCTTTTCTGATGTCTAACTGGCAGAAGTGGATAATATCTGATGGTAGCCAGTTGCAGAATCATCAATGTGGCACTCTCTGCCAATTTAGTACATTAAATGTTCACAGCTGTGGTTTACCATATTTAGCTGGGCATGATGACCAATCATCATCATCTAACAGTTCTTCTTTTAAAAATGTGGTGTTACCGTCAACTTGCGCGTACCTCGATTAATCCTAAAGTTATTTGCTATTTTCACCATCATAGATATCAGACAACATTATTCATCAAAAACTTGAAAAAATAATGGACAAAAATAATCTAGCAAAATTTAATTACTCATATTTGACTCATATATATTGACAATTTAAAGTATTTTCATGATATTGATATATTTTTTAACTTTTAGTATGTGACTTATCTTATTTTCGGGTGATTAATCCATTTATTAGTTATTACGAATAGTTACCTATAATTATCTTTTAGGTTATTTGATAGTGTAAAATTTTACATTGTGGTCTATAGAAGGATAGGCTTTAGACCCTTCGGGGTGGTTCGATGGTTTGGGCTTGGGACTTTCATGTGGAAGGTCTCAAGTTCGAAACCCCTTGCCAACGAAAGCAATGGATTGAAGGATAGACTTTAGAGTTTTAAGAAATTTCTATATCGCTTGAGTCACTTTTACTAGATGACATGCCTTATTATTACAAATCTCATATTTGATGATTTATTACTATTCAGCGTGGGTTTTTTACCATTTACAGATTACTTATTAAGGAAGACTTTAAAAGATAATCATTCTTACAAGTTTACTATATATAAATATAATAATATATATGGTGTAGTGGATGTAAAAAAGTACTCTTGGTTACTTTGGGGTAGGAGATTGACCAATGGGATATCCACTAGAGAATATTATATGCATAAAGGTATGATAATTGACTTATGACATATAATAATCTCTAGTGGAGGATGATTCAGAAGAATAATGGGATAACTTAAACAAATTCAAATATGGAATATATGTTTTTTGTACTTTGCTAACCATTTGACTAAGGTTGTAGTGGGACGGATAGATTCTGTTTATCAGTTTTGAGTTTTGGGCATGGAAAAAATTCTAGTAGGAAATGCTTCTCCTTCGATGAGCCTTATGCGTCACAAATAAGGATTTGTTGAACCTAAATGCGATAAAAAAGAGAAACCATAGATTTTTGTTTAATAAGTTTATATTAACATGCAAAGTAGAATAACTTGTCACCATACAAGTTTCTCTGTATGATTTCTTAGTACAGTATATGATTAATGCTCCCTCGAAACTTCTACATTCCTCTATATTCCTTGAAATTTAACTTATAACTTGATGTCGGATTACTAATCTCACTTCTTTATGAACATCTATTTGTTATCGTTTTAGACAATTTAATAGTAAATAATTTCTTTACGTAGTCAGTATATAAAAGTTAAGCTCTTCTTCTCGAATGCAGGCTAATGGATCGAGCTTCGGTCGTTGTGGGGTGAACATAGATGCTGATCCAAGTCCAAACAATGTGAAAAAGCTTGTGGGAATTGCAGATGAAATGCTGAAACAGAAAAATGTAGAGTCCCTGCTATTTGGTGGTAAGAAAATTGGAGAACAAAGCAATTTCCAGAAACTTGATTGGTTTGCTGGAGAACTTGTACAAGAGCATCAGAGGAGGAGTTGCAGGATAGCTCCCACTGTTGCATTTAAGCAACATCTCACAAATCAAGAAAAATAAATGAAAAGATCAAAAAAGAAAGATTTGGTAAGTTTTCTTTCTATCCCATCTTTTCCCATTTTGTATGATTTGTCCACTGCCATCAACTTGTACGATATAAATTTTAGTAAAATTTTATATAAATATACATATTTATATGAAGTCGCTTCCATTTCGACAAAGAAGTAGTGATGTTGCCCGAAGGATTATGGTTTAGCGATAAGTACGCAACACATGACATGTACGCATACATCCAGCAGAGGCGACTTCAAGATTTTACGTTTAGATTAATGAATTCAAGATAGATTATTTATATCTTTATAGTGGGGTTCTACGGATCCCATAACATGTATGGTAGATCCGCTCCTTCTGTCATTGAGTTTGAACCCTATTGGACAAACCTTGTTTTCAAGTTGGAAAAGGGTAAAGGGGTGGGCTCATACACTCCTATATAGTGGATGCAATGATTTTAAAATTCTGAATCCGCGTTTGTTTGTTTCCAAGCATGTTCAAATCCTCATGCACCATAAATTCGCCTTGGCACCCTGTTTTTAATCTTGTGTTAAGATGCACTTTGCTGGCGAAGCGGTTAATAATAATTTCAAAAATCTCACATAGTGATGGAAGTTCACCCAAGTTATGGTTCTACAATCTCCCAACTAGTCGTGCCTTCTCCGATTCGATCAGAGAGCTAATATGTTCGACCAAGTGGCCAAGCAATCTTTTTGTTTGTTAATCTTGGTCAATTCAAGTTGATCCGAGGCTCTTTCGATCTCCAAACTGATCCCTTGGATCTTCTTCAGCCACGAGAAGACTTGGTTTTGTCCGAGCGGATATAGGTTTGAACATACAAGTTAGACATAAGTCAATAGTTTTGGTCCAAATTTTGTACGTGTTAAAAAATCACTTATCATATACCAAAATTAAATTCCAAACCCAATCACAAACACTTGTGATTGTTATCCTAGAATCCAAAATCTATAAAGTTCAAAACCTAAATCGGTTTCTTTTGTATGTCTTATCTAAGTTTGCTGATGATGTCAACCAGGACCCATAATGCTCATTATTGGAACATTATGATCATATGAACCAAAAACATTATTTTTTTTCTTAGCAATAATTGAAGTTTTGTGAACAGAAATCACAAGAAGGTTTAGGTGTTGTTTCTGTGCATCCGTGAGCTCAGTCTTGTCATTTCCTTTTTGTTTTAAAACATCAAATCACTTGGTGGTGGGTGTAATAGTAGTTTATGAGAAGAGACTCTTCCATATTATAGTCTACCGACACTTTTTGGTTCTTGGATTAAGATGACATTTTAATTAATCATCTTCTATTGATATTCAAACCCCACAATACTTTTGGTTTTTTGCATATTTGTGTCGGATCCTTCAAAATGCATTATTTTTGAAGGGTTCCATGGTAAGGATTGCAACTTTCCGTAAATTTTTCATTTGTTAGTCAATGATGGAATCTTGCATTTTCTTTAAAAAAAAATTAGGATTGATGAATTGAATGATATTTTTGTTTAGACATGCACATGTTGACAAATTTAAAGAATTAGTGGGGTAGGCGGGACTGAGGGGCTATTTTACAGTGAAACAAAAGAATTGGCAGGGGACCTTGTGAATGGATTTAACTTAACATTGTAAATTTTATACAATATTAGTGTATTTTTGCATGTTTTAGCAGATAATCTATTTTAATTTCTGGTTTACTATTTAACCTGTAGTTATTAGGTAATTGATCCGATTGAGTAAAAATTCTCACACAATCAGAGTATAAAAGTTGAACTAATTTACTATAGGCATTTACTTGTCATCGGGGGTAGAGCTATAGTATTAGGTACGAGTTATGAGTCTTCTGACTAGCCTAGTAATTTTGTTTACTATATAAATATTAAGAAAATCATAAAATCTGTATAAATATTTAATTGTGAATTTTGTAACTAAAACGAGCTAAAAAAATTGGTGACAAATTCAAAACCTATTATAAACTTCAATTGTGTATTGGGGGAGGAGGGTGTATAGTATAAATGTTGCTGCATTGTTACTGTCGAGTCAAGAAAGATTTGAAGAAAAGGGACAGCTAGCTCTCCCTGTTTCATGAATCATGTTGTGGTTGACCATTAAAAGAAGTACCACCAAAAGATAATTTTGGACGGATAAATCTCTTTATTTTTAGTCCGATGTCTTTTATGGGTCCCATGCATCACAAATCTGAATTAATCGTGTTAACAAGTTGAAACAACATCAACAACCTAATGTAATTTCACAAGGTGGGATTTGGGTAAGGTAGGGTGTACCAGACCTTATCCCTATCTTGTAGAGGTAGATAGGTTGTTTCCGAAAGATGTCAGTTCATGTAACTTATAACAAAGCAATTTCAATTTTAAAAAGTATATAGGTCCAAAGCAGACATAGCAAATAATTAATAAAATCATTACAAAATATTCAAGAAAAATAGAACATAACAATAATACGATAACCAAAATAAATAACATGTATTAATAGAAGAAAAAAACTGTTTGAAAAAGCACCTTATTTTACTCTGGCTGTGTCTCTCATGGTAACACTTTTACTTTTAGAGTTGAAAGTTACATTTGAATATATATTAATATCAGAATTCCATTTACTTATTTCTCTCTTCTTTTTAAGTTGATTGTTTATTTTGGTTTGTAGGTCCCGGACTACCGTCTACCGTCCTTTCATGTTTACACTTTTTTCTTCTCATCTCCAACTTAACATCAACAATATATATTTTATATAATCCCACAAGGTGGGGTCGAAAAAGGGTAGAATATACGTAAATTTTATTCCTACCTTAGAGGTAGAGAGGTTCCCAATAGACCCTCAGTTCAAGAAAAATAGTCTAATAAAAAAAATGACGAAAGTACAAGAAACAACAACTAATAACAAAAAGCAACAAATAGTAATTGAATAAAATAATACATTAATTGAGGTACAAAAAATTAACATATAGTAACAGAAATTGAAGGCATCTCCAACTTAACAAAAGATATTATCCAAATTTTGGCTAGTATAAGATGGAATATAAAAGAGTAAATAGCACAAAAACTTGTCAATGAGAAGACAAATTATCTTGTTATGTACACGTGGGAGATAGTAAATACCCGAATAATACGTTAAGATGCCCATAAATTGAACCGAACACTATCATAATAAAAAAAATCTTGGATTGAACATCATCTTATTAAAAAAAAAACTTGTCAACCTATATATGATTTGGACACAATTATTAAAGTAGGGCCAATAAAGTAAGAAAACTATTTGGCAGATAGTGATGTGCAAGCCCTTTAATCGTACTTGTAATGTTTATAATACCTTGCCTACAGAGTTTTGAATTATTTCTGATGAAATTCAACAGGGAAGAAAGAATGGGTCAAAAGAATAGTATATCTTAAAAAGAAGAGAAAGCAGGCTATTATGTTTAAGAGGAAATTATACTGCTGCTGCTTTGTATCAAATTATTGGTGAGCTATGTTGCTCGAACTTTTTGAAAATATTGTTAGTTGTGTCGAATCTTTCAAAAATAATGTTTTTTTACATGATTCGATTCAACTGTAATAATATTTTTACAAAATCCGAACAACATAGTTGGTGGGTGGCTTTATTTATACTAGTTGAAATCATAGTTTAAAGCACCTTGCACCCACCCTAACTCACCTTACCTCCACCTATTGTTCAAATACTTATATTTTAGAAAAATATTTTCTTTTGGTCAAAACAAATTTCTTCATTCCGAAAACACTAATAATTTCAGTCAATGATATGCCTAAATTTTGCATCTCACATGTTTTACAAACCAACCCTTTACTATATTCACCTGACATATATACCTCTTCATATTCATAAGGGGCAGATTTAGTGCAATCATTATGGATTCACGACTTCACATGAACTTAATAACTTTTGTTCAAATTATAATGTATTAAAATATTTAGCTCGAAACTCAATATGTTAATCCAGCTATTATTATATATTATTTTAAAATTATTATAGAAATTCATAAACTCAAAATCTTGAATTTACCCCTAACTATTTTTATCTCCTCTGCATGCAGGAAAGTTGCTTTCAAAATTAGAGTTGGTGTAAAAAAAAAAAAAAGTAAAGATGATAAAATAGTAACCTTTACTTTTTGGAAGTGTGAAATGGGAAAGCTAGTGGGTTCCTTTGGGAAATTTCCATGGATTGAAGTGAAAAGGACACTCAATTGTTTATAATGAGAAACAAAAAAAAAAAGAGGAGAAAACAAGAAGGGATTTGATGAATCTTGGTGGGAACTTTTTGCCTGCCATAGGACAAGCATTGTGGTGATTGCCTTTTTGATAAATATTTATTCGTATAGAGTGTTTATATTGAATCAAGTAATGTAACTATGAAAACTAATATTCAATGCGTAATCATGATTGAGAGATAAATGTGTGTGTATGCACATGTTCTGTATTCTTGATTTGGTGTAAATATTCAGTGTGGATACATTTGTATCGTGACGTTTCTCTCCTTTTGTTATTATTAAGTACGGATAGGGATCGTTGGGTCCAATTATAGTTATGTGGAGATTATAATTCAAACATTGTTTGGTCTTTAATTTTTGCCCCTATTGCATATTTAAAGAAAAATCGTGAGTTAAACGTACTCTTACCCTTCGGGGTGGCCCAGTGGTTTGAGCTTGGGACTTCCATGTTGGAGGTCTCAAGTTTGAAACCCCTTGTCAGCGAAAGCAAGGGGTTTACCTTCTGGGTCGAGCTCGTCGCACCAGGCTTGCCTAGTGCGGTTTACCTCTCCTATGTGGTTTGCGAGCTATTGCATAGGAGCGGGGGTTTTACCCTGTGCGCACCCAAAGGGTAGCGGCTGCGGGTTTCCCTTGTCATCAAAAAAAAAAAAAGCACTCTTAACTATGACTTCAATTACGCAAGGTTGAAGTTTGGATTAGACATAAGTTGTGTTTTAGTATATAATTTGCAAGGCATACATTCAGAGAGCTTTTGTTTTGTCCCGCAAAAGCTTTGTAAGAATAAGTTATGCCTCTTAAGGCATAATTTTGTGGGTATTGAAATTGAACTTATGTCTCTATTAACAAAAGTTATGTAAGAACTAGGTTATGTCTTACAAGGCATAGCTTGTGGATTATGAACTTCTTAAGGTATAACGTTTTAAAATTGAATTTATGCCTCTATTGGTGTAAGTTAGGTAGGAATTAAGTAGAACTTGTGTTATATTATGACATGACATTCGTGCTTCGAAAGAATACCAAACCAATAAGATGGTTTTCTGGGCCGCATAGTTGAATTCAGCCCAACGTTATAGCACATAGGTCCGGCCCAATTAGAATTTATAAAGCAATGTCTAAAATTTTATAAGACTCTAGACCTTATAGATTGAACCATTTGAACAGCCAAAAATAGTTATGAATACAAGAAGCCAAGAACTTGCAGTAAAACACAATAATAGATGAATTTTAGTAGTTCAGTTGATTGGCTATCTAACTTTTCACCTCCTTGATTAAAAATGAAAACAAAAAAATACAACAGTATCACAAAATTAAGTGTCAACTAAAAAACACTTTCATAGAGCTTATTCTAAACTGTAAGCAGGGGACAGAGTCGAAGTGCTTATTATGGGTTTGGAAGAACACATCAACTTTGTCCCAAACTTTATATTTGTGTTAATCATATCATTTAATATGTGGTCCAGAATCCATAAACTAAAAAACTTCGACTCCACCTCCGATTGTAAGAGATCCTATCATGATAGAAAAAAACCAAAATAGTCCATATTCTTTGAACTTGGGATCAAAATGATCATCTCTCTTGCATGGAGCATTAATAGTCGTCATTTTCTGACAAATTGGTACACTTGCCACTTTTTCATCCAAGAATGTGAACTATTAGTGTTTCATGAGAAAGAAATACGATCATTTTGAGCCTCCGTCCAAAGATAATGGAATATGTCCGGCTTTTTCTCTTTATCATGTAGTCAAATAGAAAGGATAACATCATTGAAAACTACAACAAACCCTCCAAGACAGAGTGCAATCTCATAGGGGGATTAGGGCCAACCTTTAGAGATAGTTCATGAAGCTCCTTGTCTATACATCCAAGTTCCCCATCCAGCTGCTTAAATGTCTCCTCCATTCTACGTGTGAGTGCTTGTCGCCTTTGCAGTAAACTTTCCATGATAAATACTTCATCTATATGCAGTAAGCGGTTTTCAAGCCAGCCTATTTCAATGCCACTTAACTTTAGGTCCCAGATATGTTGCCTAGCAACATTGAACTGATCCTTTGACAAGTTCACTATTGTAAGATTATCAAGAAAGTAGACTAACTCTGCCAATATTTCCAAATACACTGACTGAAGTATGCTACTCGCGACCCTGAAGTTCACGAGTGAATCAGGGTACCGCAAGACAACCCTACTGAGTATTGGTAAAGTTCGTCGTGCTACTTGATAGCCTCCCCAAGGAACTTGCTCGTCACCACGACCAGGTCCTTCGTAGGGAATCTGACTCGGGTTTGAAGAGATAGACATCACTTGGAAGGAAGTCGGATGCTCCAATACAGAAGAAGTCCATCTAGAGTGATCTTCTGAGGCATTTGGCTGACTGGGAGTAATAGTCTCTTCTTGCTCTTCAAGACATTCCCCGAAATCAATAAGGACAAGCTTTAGCTTTCTTAAAATGACAAATTCAGATAAAGGAGCATAAATAAACTAGTTACAGCCAGGCTTTTATTCAATAATGGAACAGCAGCCTTGTAAAACTATCCAGATTGGTGAATCATGACTCGTGCATAAGGACAGACCAAAATATTACAACTTAGAGTTAATATTCTTCACGGTATAGTCATTTTATGATACACACCCTTCTTATGTATTATAGTTTGAGTGGAGACGAAGTTTAACAATGTGAAGAAAACTTATGGATCTTATGGGTTTCAACAAACGGTATGTATAATATACCAAAAGTACTCTTTGAATCTTGTACTTTTACATGTCATGCCATTCCTATAACTGAATGTCATCAATGGTGGAATTGCAAACTCAATAGATATAGAGAAGTGGTAGTCTTTTTCTAAACTGACTAAAAAGGAAAGTAAAACACATAAATAGAAATGGAGGAAGTAACTATTACCTTGTAGCGTCGATCTGAACCAATCACTACCCAAATCCAAAGCTATAGTATCGAGACTAGTATTTGTAGAGTCTGGAAAGTCAAAATCCTTGAATAGCTCATACAAGTCCTCATCTCTAGTTACAGTGTCATTTGGAATAGATCCCTCATTATTCTCCCTCGCAACTGCTGTATGCAATTGCAGTCCATTGTCCTCTACAGGGGTACAACAATGGATATTATTAAGCGATCCAGTTGTCTGCTGCCTGATCTCCAAATCTATCATAGTAGATTGAGTACAATCGAGTACTGCTTCCGAGTCTTGCATGTACTGATCCTCCTCGAGCATAAGATTTGTTGTCTGTTGACCCTGAGACAAAGATATCTGGTCCAGATCATTTGTTCTGCATATCAAATAGCAAATTAATGTATTGCAATTCTTTCTGCGAAAGACTTGTATATAGGTAGGAACTCGTCGTTCCATTACCTTCTCACATGAGAGGAGTCCTCACCCTCAAGTTGCATTCGAGATATCATGCCAACTCCATGGCCATGGTTTCCACCTTCAAAATACTTGCTCACGCTCATAATAAATTGACTTGATCTGTAACATTCAACCAAAAACATAGTCATGTAAAAATATGACTGTGAAGTTCTCATTGCAGACTTCATTTTAGTTCAAAAGTCATACTTATTGTAACATGGCTTGTTGTAGACAAAAAAGAGACTTCGGGTTGCAAAGGCATGAGAAGCAACGGCAAGAACCCCTTTCATGCTTTGTCTTGAAAATGTTGATGCTCCAATAGAACAGTGTTGATGAGATAAACGTCTAATCCCAACATGTAGTTTGCCAGTTTCATCCCTTGAAGCAAAATCAAAGGAAATAAATCAAATGAGGTATGAAAAGATAAAGATTCTCCAAAATACATAATTGCAGGAGATGAAGCTCAACAGTAAGGACAAAAACATGACATCAGAAAATTACCTTAAGAACACAACTAAATCCCCGGCAAGCAATTTCTTACTAGTAACGAATGTACTCCAGCCATTTGTGAGCGAATGCCTCCGTGGTTGGCCTACTCAGTGTAGTTAAGATTAAAAAAATATGGAGAGAAAAAGAATAGAACATCAAGATATAGATATAGCTCATTCACTTAATTTTAGTGTTCTTGATATAAAAAACAAAGAATAGAAACATCTTAGTCTAAAAAGTACAACAATGGTCGTTTTCATTTTTGACGATGAGCCATAAACTCAAAATACTACCATAGCAGGAAAAAATTTAGTCTCATTCTTTGTCATTTGTCAAGTTGAATAACAAAACAATAATTCATTTGGTCGATATTCAATCTTAACATAGGAGAGGAGGGATTGCCTTGGTATGCATGTTTAAAGCACCATTCATTTCCTTGAAGATCCGTTGCTATCAGTTCTTGGCTTGGTTTTTCTTGTCGCATGTCCTGATCATTGAAGAAACCAATCCCAAAAATCAAAATCCAGTCAACCAAATACCTTAAATATTTACACATAAAAGAAATATAATAGTAACTATGCCACAATCCCAAGCAAGTTGGGGACGGCTATATGAATTTACACACACAACAACAAACCCAGTGTAGTCCCACTTTCTGGGGTATGGGGGAGGGTAGAGAGGGGTAGAGAGGTTGTTTTTGATAGACCCTCAGCTCGAGGGAAAAATAGTCCAAAGCAGAATTCATACACACTAAAAAAGGAAAAAATTGAGAAACAGATTGCAATAAATTAGTGCATTACCAAGGGAGGAAAGCATTTGACAGCATCTTTCAGGGGCACAGACAGTCCCCAATTGCTTTTTATATCAGATTGAGTTAAACACTTGCAAACCGACTGAAATTGGGCTCTTGGAGTGTCTAGAGGACTAAAATCCGGAGCTATTGGCTCATTTTGCTGCAAGGAGTGGTATTCTTGGCTGTAAACAAGATTTTTATTCTGGAAAATCTTCAAAGATCAAGTAAATTGAGTTCTTACATCTTGATTTGGCAATAATATGGTCTCAGCATAAACCTCTTCTGTCTCATGTTCAACCTACCAAAAAACAACTATTGCAGACAAATGGCTCCGCAAATCTTGCTTTAAACAAATACTGCTTCAGAATAAGATGGTATAATACATAAACAAACACTCAAACTTGGCCTCAAGTGGCAAATTTGTATTCCAACTTTGAGATTGCACATCTAATCACCTCAACTTGGTGTCAACCAAAAACTAGACACTCCAACTCGTCCCCACCGTGTCTCGTGGACACCTAACGCTAATGTGACACATAAATTTCGGAGGTGTCTAGATGATGTGAGTTGGAGTATTCAATTGACACAATGGAGACGAGTTGAGGTGTCTAGATATGCATACTTAAAGTTGGAGTGCTTACTTGCCAATTGAGGCTAGGTTTGAGCGTTTGTTTATGTATTATGCCTAATAAGATTAGTACGTCTAAAATGGACAATATGTAGTAATCAGGGAAACTTTAACTTCAGATCATTTGGGTGCCTCAATTAGTCAAGTTTTCTTGAGTTTATGAGATTTGCATAAACCCAAAATCAAAATACGGATCACTAGAGTTGATTCCAACAATTGAGGCTCATGCTCTAATCATACTTCTTCGTCAACTTAAAGAATAGGCTCTGTTGGTGGGCATAGTTGGACCATGGAGGATCTATATGCAGGGATAAAATCACATGATGAATGGAATTCACAAATTATCAAACAGCTAGTGAATATGGGTCACTTACCTCATTGTGAATCTTTTATCAAAGAGGGCCTACACCTAAAAGAGGAATTTCTAATGCAGGACTACATGTTGGTACTCAAATCACACGGTCTATGAGTACAAAAACAAACATATAGTTAGTCCATGAGGAACTCGCGCACATTGTGATTAGCATCAACCGTGAGATCTAATTTTCAACAATAACAAGCTCGTAAACATTGGAACTAGCACTAAACAAGGGATCTAATTGTCTAATAATAGTCATCAACAACAACAAATAACTACTACTAAAACAACAACTAATACTTCTATGCCCCATTCCCAAGCAAGTTGGGGTCACGTTATGAATCCTCACACACCATATCGCTTCATTTAAGCTCTAATTGTCTAGCATAGAATGATTTGTACTTCAAGATCTTTTCTTAGGTGTGATCATTTCTTCCCACTGGACCTTCTGTATTGTGAATATATAGGGTCCAAATACCAACTTTATGTAAGAATTTCCCAAAGAAAATTAAATGACACTAACATGGAGGAGATTGTTTATCCTAATCAATCCCAACAATAATAGGCAAAAGTCCTTAAGATCCATCAATCTTACTACACCAACTCCCACAAAAAGATAAAAACTATCTCAAAAACATTTGAAATGATCAATTATCACGCATACCAGAAGGCGAATATGAAGAACACGACAAAGGATCTTTGGGGGTAAGTTGGACAATTGTAGTCTTTCAATCAGTTCCTGGTTGGATGATTGCTCCAGCTGGCCAAAACCAAAAATTCATTAGGAAGAAAAAAACACAGGCTTAGTAGCCTAGTTTAGTGAATTCAACTGAACTCATACTCTTTAACCCGGAGCATAAACATACAACAACATACCCAGTGAAATCCCACATGGAGCATAAAGCCATAAACATAGAACCCATAATTTCAAAAACTATCAAAAAAATCCCTAAAATTGATAACCTGATCCACATGAAGTCTTGGAAAGTAGTATACTCTCTCCCCAGCCTTTGAAACATCCAACAATGAACCAGAGCAGGCCTTCCATATTTCCCTACACAGAGCATCATCACCTGACAAATCACCCACCCAAAAAACAAAACAACCTATAAATCAACAATAACAACAACATATCCCGTGTAATCCTGCAAGTGGGATCTGTGGAGGGTACACAGCCTTGCCCCTACGAAGGTAGAGAGGTTGTTTCCAACAATCAAGTGAAGCATATCAAAATCAGTAAGAAAGGAAAATACATTAATAGTAAAGAAATCATATCGAAAAAGAAAAAAAAAAGCAGTAGCAACCACAGATAGTACACATAAACAACAATCTATATATCAAGAGTGAAAAATGTGCTTTTTTTGTATAAAAACAAAAAAAAGTTAGAATCTTGAAC
Organism: Solanum chiquidenum; assembly: GCA_029582725.1. NCBI lineage: Eukaryota > Viridiplantae > Streptophyta > Magnoliopsida > Solanales > Solanaceae > Solanum > Solanum chiquidenum. Next base: position 28,375 of record JAJOOS010012973.1, read on the forward strand.
CTTCAAATGACATATGATTTAGGTGTTTCTGCTGTGAAAACCACAGTTGATCAACCATAATTAAAGCACAAAAAAAGTATACAACTTGCTAAAGGGAACCACAAAAGACAATCTTTTTTAGGCTAATATCTATCAAAATCACAAATTCACAATCACAATTTTGGTAGGTACAGTTAAGATAAAAGGAACTGACGTCAAAATAAGCATTTATTAATTCAACCAGCAATGATGCTTCTTCGTTTATTCTTCACCCCCAACCCCCCCCCCCCCCTTCTCCCCCTCTCTTTTTAAATATGTCCTTTTTTCTCCATTAACGCGGCTTCATTAGGCTTCACTCTTGTGTGTGGCAGTGTGGAAAAATGAGTAACGCGGCCACACAAATATGCAAAAGAAGGTCTGAATTGGATACTCGCATGCGAGGATGTACGGTACACTGTTGATAACTTTGCTTTAGTAATTTCCGTTTCCGTGATTTATTTGTCTGATTTTAATTTTATGAAATTTTAAAAAAGGAAAAAGGGTCAAAAATACCCTTAAACTATGTGAAAAGAACAAAAATGTCCTCCGTTTATAGTTTGGCTCAAAAATGTCGTTGCCGTCAATACTTTGATTCAAAAATGCTCTTACAATCAATACTTTGGTCCAGAAATGCCCCTATAGTTACTAAATTGGTCAAAAATGTCCTTTTCCGAATAAGTATATTATTTTTTCTTTTTAAACACATTTTATTCTTAATTAAATTATTATATAAGAACCATGTTCTTGCTTTCTTTCTTTTAAAATCACTTTAAAAATTAAAAATGTAGGAAATATTTTTTTTCTTGTTAATCTCATCTTATCAACTAAAATAGAATAACTTCATGAACCCTTTCGACAAATAATATATGTCATATATATAAGATCATAGTATATCCATCATTAATTTATATTTATATAACGATAAAATATAATTATAATAAAATAAGAAATATTTTCATTTTAAATTTTTTCTTGAATTGAAGTAAGATAAACATTTGCTAATTTAAAAAATATTATTAGAAATAGAATATGTTGAAAAGAAAATAAATAATATATTTATTTGAAAAAATGAGAATTTTTTACTCAAAATAATAATAAGGGCATTTTTGGACCAAAGTATTAACGGAAATGATATTTTTGGACCAAACTACAAACAGAGGACATTTTATTTCTTTCGCATAGTTTAAGGGCATTTTTAACCCTTTTTTCTTTAAAAAATAATGAGAACTTATAAATATTTATGATGTTAAACTAAAAAACATTTTAAAAGAAAATGGGACGATTAGTGCTTCCTGAGAGAGAAACACAATCATCTTTAAGGAAGAAGTGCACAAATACGAATGTCATTGTTTAACTAATACTCACTGTTTAGGGCTGGGCATGAATATCAGAAAACAGAAATCAGAAAAATCGAACCAAATTAAACTAATTATGGTTTTAGTTCGGTGTCTTGTTTTATTTTTTTAAAAGTTCGGTTTTTTGATTTGGTATTTGGGTCTCAAAAGTTTGGTATAGCAAAGAACCGAATTTTTATTTTTAAAAAATTAAAATAAATTATATATATATAAAGCGTTCACTTACCTAAAAATAAAAATTCAACTAACAATTAAATTATTTATGAACAAATCAAAGTAGCAATAAATGTACAACTCAACAGTTAACTTCAAATGTTAATTTCCAAGAAAAACTCAAACATATTTCTACCAATGTAAATTATGTAAAGGAACTCATCTTCGTACTTGTTTTTCTCGTGAAGTAGTTGGAGGCACACTGTTCATGATTAGAGCCGTCAAAACAGGCTTAGCCCATAGGGCCGGTCCAACCCAACCCGTTATTGGGATAGGATTGGATAGAATTTTTCAATCTCATTTAAAACTAAGGCTTATAAGCCCGATCCATATAAACTCTCGGCCCTTGAGGCTTGATTAGGGTCGGGGTCTGCCCATGGATCAAATTTTTTTATTTAAGGGTAACTTACAATAATCTCTCTAGTATATAATCTAATTACTTAAATACACGCTATGTTATAATATTATGAATCTTACTAGATTTTGGTACGTCCAGATACATGTATCTCGAAATATATGGACCCAAAATTAGGTTAATTTGTTCTAGATAAACTCTGTTCAAGTAGATTCACATGTATCTAGGTTACATAGACAAATCTTGCGCCCTCGCTTCCCTCCCATCTTGCTTGTCACTCTCTTATCTCGCTCGCATATCGGGTATGCGAGATACATGCTAATTACACTGGATTTTTTGCTAGTGTTATTGAAACAACACCATTGTTTGCCATATTTGATTTGAAAATCTTCTCATTTTCTTGATGTTAAAGAATTATAAGTTCGAAAAGAAAAAAAAAGGGCAAGCTCGCCCCAGCCCTCGGCCCTTCTAGGGTTGGGCTGGGTTGAGCATTTTTAGGCCCTTCCAAATGAAGGGCCTATCCGCCTTAGCCCTTCAAATTTCTTAGCCCGTAAGGCTTGGGTCAGGTGGGGCTGAGCCGATCCTTTTTGGCAGCTCTATTCTTGATAAAGACAAATATAATTTTTTAGTTAGCACAACCCCCCTTCGCCGCGCGTTCAACTGTACACCCCAAAATTTATTCCAAATAAGCTCAAATTTGAAACATATATTCCTTATATCATAAAGAACAAATTTCAGTCATTAATTTGTCAATATAATAATAAATTTAACATTCTTTTAATTTATTCAAATATGTTTATGCTCAGGCATACATGACTGAAATACATACTAAAGTTGATTAAAGTTTTAGTCATATACTGCATAAATAATATATATACATATTCTTTCACCTTAAAATTATCTAATATTAAATATTTGGAAAAAAAAACATAAATAATATTACTTAAATGAAACGATGAAAACAGAAATCCCATTAAATTTTAACTCATTTTTAATCCCCCATCCAAAAATATAGTGGACTATGTTGGGCCTTTTCTACTTATGGTGCAGTCAAATAGAAAGGAATTGAAAACTACAACAGGTTCTTCAAGACTGGGTGCAATCTGATAGGGGAATTTGGGCCAACCTTTAGAGACCATAATTCTAAGTGTAACTGTTTTTTCGTAGTCGTTAACTTGCATCACGTAATTTTGAACCATCTTTTTTCCCGGAAAGTTCATGGTCCTAGATTGAACTAAGGCACATTCTTTCTTTATTTAAGGTTTGATTCGAGTTCAATATTTGTCGGTCCATATAGGAAAAAAAACCAGGTCGGGTATGACCCTATCTATGCCCAATATGTTTTAGCCCAATTAAAATTTCGACGAATTGATCTAAATCTCTCATTTGACACCTTTTCTTTTCTTTTAAGTGTGTTTTTTATTTTTTTTATATTTAATTGGCCAATAAATTAGAAAATATTTTCTCTTAAAAAACAAGTTACTTAAAAATGAGAAATATCACTAAAAATGTATGGAAAACAAAATTCATAAATAGCGACCCACGTTATTAATTGTCTCCTCTCTGTCCTACAACCACCATCCTTCCACTTGTAACGTTTGCCCAGATTAATATATAAAATACTTTTTAGAATAATATTTTCTATTTACTTAACAAATACAAGAAAGAAAAAAGAAATTTATTTATTTATCATTTTTTTAAGAATATATTTTTCTCCGTACCAATCACACCATAAGTAGTAGGAACACTGCTGCTCTTCAAAGCCATTAATCAGCTTGCAAATAATATAGTAGGCTATTTTTAATGAAAAACAAGTAAATAAATACAAGAAACGTCATATGCTATCCATAATATCACCTCTTCCTAGTAGTGATATTATGAGCTTTATTTTTAGGTCCGTATAACTTTAAAACGTGTTAATAAAATTTAAGACTTGTTTTCTTATATGATTGGAAATTTCTTCCGTGATATGATATATATATATGTGATTTGTTTCGATCGAGTGTTACATGCATATACCTATTTAAATTATGTGAATTTTATTGCATGTAGAGTGACTTTGAAATAATACGTTAAGTATAATCCAATTCACTAGTAATATTGTTGAAAAGAAATTAACTAGTAATATTGATCACATTACACCCAAAGTGGTACGACTTTAAATGTATCATTATATATAATCTAAGATTTACTTAATTACATAGATAACGATCTCACATGTGTTATTATTTGAGTATAATCCAATTCACTAGTAATATTGTTGAAAAGAAATTAACAAGTAATATTGATCGCATTACACCCAAATTTGTACGATTTTAAATGTATCATTATATATCATCTAAGATTTACTTTATTACATAAATAACGATCTCACATGTGTTATTATTTGTTATTAATATGAGATTTGCTTAGGATGTTTTTGGAGATCTATTGAACTATATGTGAGATAAGGAGAGGGGGGGGGGGTCAAAAGATACAAATAGAAGTCCTTTCTTGTTTATTGACTAACCCGATTAATTCAGATTCAATTACACAAAATAACTTTAAAAGAAAAAGTATTTTCTATCAAAGTTTTTTTATTTTCAAAACTCGACAAGATCTTATCCATGTCCCACCACACATCCTATGGTGATAAATTATTGTTATCAAACTAGGAAATAATAAAGAGGGAGGTGATGCAAGAAGTTGAATATTTTTAGAATCTTTTTAAGTACTTGTTTATTTTTCAGAACCTACAGAATACATACACAGAATATATATATCTTTAGAATCTTTTCATATATATATATATATTATTATTCTAAAACCTTCAGAACACAGATCAGTGGAAAAATCATTTATATCTTAATTATATTCAGAAGAAAAAAAAACTACCATAAATTCAAGCATTCAACTTATATAAATTATTGAACTGAAGTACTACATAGAAAGTTCAGGTATATTAATATTGTGTAACTAGAAAACTATTCTAAAACGAAAAATTGCTCAATTTTGTCCTTTGTTACACTAGTGAGTACGTAGTCACATAGATAGATAGAAGGTGGTCAGTTGATTATCCTTCGTCGTAAAATTATATTAGGTATGTATAGAAAATAACACTATCTATATAAAAAATAAAAAAGGGCAATTCGATGCACGAATATTTCATATTTATGATGGGTCCAGGGAATAATCGTACCTAGGAGAGGGTGTATCATTATATGCACATGTTCAATTAAACTCATAACTTTCAACACCGAAGATAGTATAAATTTATATGTACAAATTTACTAAAATTGCAATATAGTATACATGAACACATAATTTTAAAATTTTAATGGATTTAATAATAATTAAGAATCTTAAAAGGTTGAATTCATATAATTTAAATCCTAGATCCACATTTGTTCACACTTAAAGAGGTGTGATGTGGATAACCGACCCTAATATATACAAATATTAGTAGATACTTCTACGACTCAAGAGCCAAGACAAGATCATCATAGTCGAATGTGTCGATGTCAACTATAAAGATTTGTCAAAAGTTTTGATGTCGCTCGGTTGGGGAGAATAGCCCAGCAACTCTAAGACATGTGTCGCGGCTCATAACCTCTATATATCAAATCTTGATCGTCTCTTGATAATATTTCTATTAACTTTGTCATTAATTCATATACATGTCATTTACAAATAAGTAATATTGTATCAAGTTAAAATTAGACATTTTACCTTTCATTAAACATTACACCAAAATTTAACAAAAGGTAAAATGTCTAATTTCAAATAATACAAAAACAAATTGACTTTTTTACAAAATTAAGAATATTTTACTTATGTAAAAGGAATATTATACAAAAATAAAGGTAATGTTGAGTCAGAAAAAAAAAATGTACAAAAACAGCACTAAGGTGGCAATCAAGAAAAAGGGGCTGTCCATTTTACTGTTAAAGAATAAAGTTAAACAGTAAATTATTCATCAGAAATTGAGGTAATAATAAAGTGAAAAAGTGAAAAAAAGAAGAAAATAAAAGGACACTACTTTTTACAGATTAAAGATTATGAATATTTTTTTCCCTTAAAAAAGAAAAAGGAAAAGAGAGTTTTAGTGGCCACTATTATCCACTTTTTTCTTTTTATTATTTTTTATTGTCTTTTTCTTTTCAGATTCAGACAATAAGCTGGCAATTCAGAAGAATGTTTTGTGGATAGGAGTTTGGTTAGAGGTAAAAGAACCTTTGTAGGTTTTGGTTGGTGAAAACTTTTAACTTGTTACTAGTTGAGTTTAACTTTTATGAATTTTTAATACCAAAATAACTTTATATTATTTAATAATTTAATTGAATAGATAATCACAAATAAGTGAATAGTGAGTTTTTTTCTAACAATGGTGATCAAGTTAATTTACACTTACCTCAATTAATTTTCTCGAGTAATAATCAACTTATGAAAAGATGGAATTAGTTATGAAAATCACCATTAACATGTCACTAAAATACCTCATAAATAACACTTCATGATAATTCATTAGGGAGATATTTTGTTGTCGAGTAATAGAAGTTATCCGTTGCTATTTTTTTATGTATTATTTTTGTAATGCACATATATTGATTAAAATTTGTTTACTAAGGCTTGAACAAATAAAAAAAATTGCTTGAAATTTATTTTTTTAAGATCTAATCATTAAATCTCAGGATTCTTCTCTAACTCTATTAATCACTAAGCTACATCGTTAAAATAATTAGTTGTTCCAAATAGCTTATTATAATAATATTCAAAATACATATGTATATAATATAATGTTACTAGTTGTGTTTTGGTTAGGTTGGGGTTTGGATTTGTTTAGGGAGGGGGGGGGGGTTGGTGACTGATATGTTGGTTAGGAAAAGCTGATTTCTATTCTTTTTCTTTTCTTAATTCCAAGAAGGAATATGGAGTATATTTTTATTATATGCATGCTTTTACTTTTCTTCAATTTTTGACCATGTTATATTCCCTAGTAAGTAGTAACCAACTAGAGTAAGAGATGACCATAGAACATAGGTACTGTAAAAAGCCAAGTGAAAAAAAATGAAAATTTTCCCTTTCTCCAACACATTATAGTATAATACTCATATAGGGGCATAGTCAGAATTTTTAACGATAGAATTTAAATTTTTAAGAAGTAAACATTTATCGAAAATAAAGTGATTCAATATTCATTATAAATACATGTAAAAGTAATTTTGACTTTGTATGTATAGTGTATTTCAGTGAGAAATATACGACTGATCTCACTAATTCAAATTTACATTGAATATAACTCATTAAAAGGAAAAACTTCACTCTATCATGATTTTCTCTATTTTAAAAGCTCAAATCGAAAATTTCAATCAAAGATAAAAGGATGTTATCTATCTCGCCACATCTCTAGATAATTATGATTGTAACCTTTCCTATAAGACAATCTAGCTAGAACAAAATAGAGCAATAACAATCTACTATTAACCGATAAAATTATAGGTAAAACATTTCAAGATAAATCGCGAAGCATCAAGAAAATGTTGTCGTTTATTCCAAAAACAAAACCCTCTTATCAGCAACACCGGCTCTATGAAGCCAGAATCGAATCAACAAAATAAACAGATTTTAAGAAGTTATTGAGTTGTGAGAGTGCATGCACATAACATAATGTAAAGTTGTAAATCACATATTGTACAAATTATTCTTGGATAGTGACTGACCTAGCTAGCTCTGACCCTAAAAGAATCCCATAGTTCGTAGTTTGTACCAACTTGAAAGCATGCATGATTTATATTTAGGAAAAATAGTTTTGGTCATAAAATTTGGTCAGAATTTGGCTAAAACGGTAAAATACTTTTTTGAACATTTTTATCCTTTTAACTTTAATACCTTTTAATTAAAAATGAAAAAAAATTAGTTTATTTTAAAATAAAAAGAATATTATAGACTGGCCAAATTTTATGTCATCTAGCATTATCCATATATTTAAATATTTGTACATAAAATATACTCCTTTCGATTTAATTTATGTGACAGTATTAGATTGAATACGAAATTCAAAAAATAAAAGAGAAATTTTCAAAACTTGATTTTTAAAAATAAAATGTCGTATAAATTGAGACAGAAATTTTGGTCACTTGACATCTAAATTATGTATAGTAGTGGCCTAGTGGTTATTATAAATTTTTTGAAACTTACCGTTAAAACATGTCATATCCTATTTTTTGCAGTTGTAAAAACTCTCATCGAATAAATTTGTATGAGTAAATCTTCTTTCCAAATTTAAAATCTCGTTAAAATGAATTAGAACAAATGATCAATATTAACAACTTTCTTTTAGAAAAATACAAGTGTATCATTTTTTCAACTTCAACTTAAAAAGAGAGAATTTAAAGTTTAAGATATTAAACTAGTTTGAGAAGTATTTCAAAGAAAAAAAACATTTTTCTCTCATAAAACTAAAACTCTATTTTATTTTTCAAAGTAAAACTTACGTGTAAATCCAATTGATCATAATACATTTTTCAATTTTAACCTCAAATATTTCTTTAATAAAATTTTGTCTTTTTTTTTCTGTTTTTGTTTCTTGTGTTAAGAGGTCAGAATCCAACATGTGACCCTACAATAATTTTCTACAAATAGAAGTAATCATCATTTTTTAAGACAAATTTGTGCAAACAAAAGAATGTCCTTCCAAACACTGTAAAATGTATAAAAGACAGGCCAGAATAAAATCTGATCAGTAATACATTAATTAGTTGTTCAAAAAACTAGGACATGAATGCAAAAGCTAACATTAAATAGGAGATACAAATATGAAATTAAAATATTAGACAAGATATAAGATATACAATATATGATACACTTTCAATTTATCGAGGATAATGATCTTAAATAGAATGATATAAAGACAAAATATTAGGATATAAGATTAGTAGGTACGAAGTCGATAATCGTCTAGTCTTCATTGTTATTTATTATTATTACTCACATGCATGCTATATATGGTTTTCTTCTCCTCTTCATTATGTATAGTATATCTATTTCGCTTTTGTATTATTTTCTTTTCATACATGATTTTGTTATGTTTTATTTGAGTAGAAGGTCTATAGAATACATTAATCTTTACCTTCACTAGCTGTAAGGTTACCTATACATTATAATATTCTTACCCTAATTGTGAGACTATACTGAATATATTGTTAGCGGAGATAGCTCAAAAGTGAAAGTTGTAAAACCTTTGTTTTAGGCCCCCAAATTCTTAAGCCTCAAGATTTTCATAGTAAATTTTATGATTTTATTTATTGCATATTATTTTTAAAAAGGTACAAAATCTATATAAAAAGGAAGAAAAAATAAACTATTTTTAATAGAAATATTTTAGAACTTTGAATTAAACTATTCAAATCTTCATAATAATAAATAATATTTTTATAATAATATCCGAAGTAATATATTGAAAACACACTTTAGATATTATTAAGACGTTTTGGTTGTTGTTACATATATGATCTTATTATTATTATTATAATAATAGAAAAAAAAACATAGAAATTCAAGAAAATTGTCTAGTAAAAAATACTTATATTATTTGTTATTAATGAAGCAATGCTTAATATTATATATTCAAAACTTATAGTTTGGATGCCTTATGGGAATAGAGGTAGAAAAATACAGACTTCAACAATATTCATGGTTATATACTTCAAATTTAATTTCAAAACATTCAATTGAAACAAAGAAAAAATAACAAATCCAAATGCATATTCATGTTTTTTTTTGTTCTTGTATCACGTGAATATGACTCTCTCCCATGAGTCACACAAATGGCCCTAATTACAGAACCCTATACCAAAAAATACCTCTCAATTAACAAGAACTAAAACCCTAAAACAAAAAAATTATCACAAACAATTTAAATTAACTAAAAAACAATTAATAACAACGATACGAACTTCTAATAAATGTAATTTCACTTATTTTAATTTACCACTTTTTCTAACTTATCCAACAATATCTACCCTTATAACTATATATATAATAATTGTGTAAATATTTATATATTATAAGTTCATACAACTATAAACACATTGCAAAAAAATAAAAGGTTTTTTTATTTTCCTTTGTTTGCAAAAGATCCTAAAAAATACAAAAAAGAGTAAGAATACATTTTATAAAAAGTATAATTCTCTAGGTGATAGAAACAAGAACAGGTAGCATAGATTTGTGGTTATTAAAACTTAAAGTTGTGTTTTGACATGCATTTTACTTAGAAAGAAGTGAATTATTGTGAAAAAAAAGTGTAAATTTATTCGGAATTTTTTTTTCAAAATCTGATCCAAAATCTATGGTGAAATATGCTAAACTTAATTACTAGCTTACCACTAACATTAATCCATCTACTAATATCAAAGTTTCTTGCAGAATAATATCTACAAGAAAATTCAAACATTAAAATTTAATCAAAGTAAAATCAAGCATTCACTAAACATTATATACAGAAAATTTTAAAAATCTTATAAAATTTAATATATAAACACATATATGAAGATAAATTATAAAAATCTGATCCAAAATCTATGGTGAAATATGCTAAACTTAATTACTAGCTTAGCACTAACATTAATCCATCTACTAGTATCAAAGTTTCTTGCAGAATAATAACTACAAGAAAATACAAACATTAAAATTTAATCAAAGTAAAATCTAACATTCACTAAATACATATAGCAAATTTTTAAAAAGTTACTTAAAAACTTAATTTTTTAAAATATAATTAAAAGCACATATATAGGAAGCAAATTAAGAAACCCTAGACATATAATCAATTATCATGATGTAAATTTAGAAAGTAGACAGGATGAATTAATTTTAAAAAATACCTGTTGCAACTGAGAATGAAGAATTTTTCAACAATCACCATAACCTAGTTTAGATCTCAACATAAACAAATTAAATTAATAGAACGAAAGAAAAAAAAAAAGAGTTAACTTTATATCACGAGATGGTTACATATTTCAACATCATATACACGATATCGGAATATGCTTGGCTCCTCATACGCCATTCAACAAGGCCCATCGATATATTACGGTGAGCTTGGCAAATGGCATACAGGGAGCCAGGCATATACGTGTACACGACGTGTATCAATACATATACATATACATATACACACATACTCATATGTATATATATATAATTATTAGCTCTTTAAATTCATAACCTATACTTGATCATATATATTTTCAAGAATCAAGAAGATGAAGAAATATGAATTTAGAGGAGGAAAATAATGGTTTATCTAGTGAAAATAAAAATGAAAAGAGAAATATAAATAGAAGATCAAATTAAGGTGCTAATCAAATGGATCTTCAAACCCCACAATTTTTTTTAACAATAATTGTGTATACAACCATAAAACCAAGTAGATTCATTTTCTCATTTTTGTGTATCTAGTCAAAAAAAAAAAAAAAAACTGTATTAATAACCCTTTTCAAAAGGCACAAAACAAGCATAGCCTTAAGAAATTAAAAATCACAAGAAATAAGAAGAGATATTTCATCTCTTGTGTTTTTTTTTCTTTTATGTTCTTTGAGAGAGATAGAAGGAACTTTTGTAAGCTTGTTCTTCACCTTGTAGATATATAGAGACATATAAAGAGGGGAAAATGGCCAAGTTCCTTTTGGTGGGGTTGGGCGCGTAGGGGGTGGGGGGAGGGTTTAAATTTCATTTATATAATGACATCAAAAATATTTATATAGTCAAATTATTTTTAAAAATAGTTAAACAATATACTCATATCGTTTCAATTCATTTGGTAGTGTTTGACCAGATACTGAGTTTAAGAAAAAAAATTAAATTTGTGATTTAAAATAAGTCATAGACTTTTCGATGACCAAAAATCATCTTATTGAAGGAAATATTTTTTTTTATCAAACTAAAAAGGGAAATATGTTATTTTATTGAATAAGTCTTAATTTAAATCTCATTTATGTAATAATAAAGTCAAAAATATTTATACAGTCAAATCACTTTAAGGAATAGTTAAAGAATAGACTCGTACGGTTTCAATTTATTTGGTAATATTTGACCAGATACGGAGTTTAAAAAATAATAATTAAACTTATGGTTCAAAATAAGTCGTATGTGTCTAAAATTCTTTTTTTTTTTTGAAGAATTATGATTCTTTTCAAACAAATTAAACAAAAAAAAGTATGCCACTCAATTAGTTACAGTTGTTATGACATGTTAAACAACACTAATAATTTTAAAACGTTTATATTGATAATATATATGACTTAAATCCGTACAAGAATGGTTCTATGTTTTTCATCCCAAATCAATTCCCTAAGCTCTCTCTGAGTTGTGTTTTAAGGTAAATCTAAGATTTAAAGTTATGAAATCGTACAATAATCTAAACTTGATATATATATATATATATATATATATTTGTATATCAAATTTTATACAGTAACAAAAAAAAATTCTAATTATCTAAATTAACTAATTATAACATGTTATTATTCTGATCATATTACCATATAATAAGTCGATTAATTATCTTATTTTTAAAATTATAAATTGCATATATTCAAAAGAATTACTTTAATATTCCTTGTGTATCGAATAATAATCGTATTATTTTTTATACTAACAATGTATATAACATAAACTCGGAAAATATCTTTCTCCCTTTCTCTCTCTTTCACTTTCCTTTTTTCTGGTCTCAAAGCAATGGTTGCTTTTCTACTCTGAAACTACTTTGTCTGCATGTGTTTGGAACAATATGGATTCCTCTCAACTTTCCTAATTTCTTTTTATCTCCTTTCTTTAAATAAACAATAATGTTAAAAACAGAAAAAAATAAAATAAGAACATTACCCATAATTTATCTTCTCTGTTTTATTCTGCCCCCCCTACTCCTATCACTTCATTCTTTTTATCTTCTGTTCTCTTTTGTATTTTATCAGTTTTACAACTAATCTAGCCAGTTATCAATATACTTTTGTATACCCTAATTCTTGATATATTAATAGTTTAAATTATATACATCGTTAATTTAAAATTTTATATATCATTAGATCATCTACACTTGGTATATAGGTAGTAATTTGTATTATTTTAATATCATAAATCACACATTTTAATACAACTTATTTATAGATATCTTTTGAATAATTTTATAATATTTTAAAAAAAACACTATGGGGCGAATAGATTATATTCTATTCATGATATATAAGAATCGGTCATAAATTTTAAATTCTAGATTTGTTTATGTACACATAAATTAAAGTCTTGTATAAAAAAAGTAGGAAGGAGAGAGGAGGAGTTGGCCTTCAGCAATCAGCTTAATCAAATGTTTTGAATTTGAATATATAGTAGCTATAGAGTTACTTTTGGTAGCAATTAAGCGCTTTATCCCCCCTGTAAAGTGGGGTTTTTTAATTAAAATTTGAATTAGTCTGACTTCAAAAAATATACCAAAAACGAAAACCCAAAAAAGAAAAGAAAGAAAAGAAAAGGAGAAGAATTTAGCAAGATGTAAAATATAGTCTATTTAATTTAGTATCATATAATTAACATAAGGTTTTGTTGTTATATATAATTCAAGAATTAGGTTAAATTAGATAGCAAATTAAAGGTGACATTGCCAGGAAAGTGCATGGCAAGTGAGGAAGAAAATTTGCAATCATACTCTTAACTTTATTTGAATTTTTTTTCTTTGAATGGTCAATATCTTATGAGAATCTTTTGCTGGCTATACAAGTTCACCAATAAAACTCTAGAGTTGACATCAATAAAACAAGCTAGTCAGGTTTATATGTGTGTGAATAGTTTTTGTCTATATTATGTTAGACCTTTGTGTTAAATATATTAACATTTTACCAATCAAAATCGTTCTATTGTATGGTAAGTATTCCTTCATCGTTACTCATAGATTTTATGTTTAAGTACCTAATACAGCACTAATGACATCAACGAATATTTTAGCCTATCATAAAATTTTCAACACAAATTCAAATCTAATCGAACCTTTTATATAGTATTTTTAGTATAGTTTGAACCATAAGAGGGAAGAAGGTATCATATTACTTTTGAAAGCCATTTTCTTAAACCAAGTCCTTACTTTTTAAGACTGAATTACAGGCATTAAATTAATATGTTGGAAGAGTCCATATTAAGTTAAATGTATTATTTTTATTAAATTAGTGATTAATGCTTATTATAAAAAATTACATATGTTAGTTAGCTTATAAGTGAATTGATTGTAGTATAAATAATTGGAACTCTTTTATTAAACCCTGACCCTCAATTTTCGCTTTTATAAAGAGGTGTTTTTATCTTCAATGTAAATTAAGGTTTTTAGCGCGATTTTTAATTTATCTTACCCAAATATAAATACTAGACATAAAGCAATTTTTTTAAGAAATATTAAACATAAATTTGAAAAGGACATAATGATTGTGTTTTATAATGTGGTGAGAGAGAGACATTACACATAGATATGAAAGCTATAGCCTATGAGTCTTGGTCAAATTAGGGCTAGGACATCATCATGCTTCATGTGCCTAAGAAATAAACCTATGAAATAATTATTATTTTTGCAAAAAGAAAGTAACTGTGTTTCTTGTCCAAATATTTACCTAAATTATCTTAAGGTTCCATTTGTATGCAAGTATATAGTCTAAAACTCATGATGATATATTATTCTCAATTTCTCACACACAAAAAGTTATAACAATAATAAAATATTAAGAGATATTTCATGAATGGAGTTCGAAAATAAATAAATATGCATAGATCTTATTCTTATTTTTATGAAATTGAAAGTGATATTCTATGGGCCCTCATATGCATTTACTATTTGTGTGTATAGTTAACATAAGTTCCAAATATCCTATTCATATCTTAAGTAAGTATTTAGTTTTTATGAGATCTTTAAAAAATAGCCGGTCAAAAAAATTATCATTTTTTTCTAATCTATATTGGTCACTAATTATATAATCTAAGCGATTGGATAAGTGGCTATTTTAGATTAATTCTGTAATTTAAAATTCTTACTCAAGTACATATCATTTAAAATACTTTAATAACTAGAAATTCAGTCACTTCTCGGATAAATATTGTGATATTAAACTAAGTATATTTGAATTTGAATTAATTAAAAGGCAAACAACACAAATTTTATTAGTTTATGACATAATCACGTGCCTTCGCTTTAATTCTTGAAATTACCTTCGGTACCACATTAACTTCACTAGATATATATATCTGGCACACTCAGATACATGTATCTTGAAAACATGTAGGTCAAATTAGATGTACTTTGTTTTAGATACACTGAATTCAAGTGTAATTCGCATGCATATATATGAAATACACTAACTCTCTCGCTCGCCTCTCTACTTTCTCCTCTCTCGCTCACCTCTCTCCCTGTATATTTTTATTTCAAAATATATCTAGTATCAAAGGCACATGTATCTAGTAAATATTAGAATATATAAGTTGACTCTCTCGCTTGCCTCTCTCTTCTCTCATTCACCTCTCTATTGATATGTATTTCAGAATATATCTAGTATCAAAGATACTAGATATACATATATCTAGTATCTTTGATACATCTATCTAACATGAAATCTGAAGAAGTGGTGTATCTAACAAATACTATTTATAATGATGCAATATTTATTATGTCCACGTGGACACATATATATCTTTAAAATACAGTATTAAATAATGCAGAGGGGTAAAAGGTCCTTTTTAAAGTTCGATATCGTAACAACAATTTCGGTCAAAGTTCAGATATATTTCAGAACTTTTTCCCTTAATAAATTAATCAAAGTTCAAAAGGATGGAAACATGTCCTTACGGAAAAAAAAGTTATATACAAACTTTATCGCTAATTTATTGCTAATTCATCCATAACTAAATAGAATCAACTATGAATTTCACTGTTTAAATTTAAAATTAATCCAAAAAGTTACAGTTTTTTTTTTAGTAGTGTGTACTGTTACTCAATTGATGTGATGCTAATAATAAATAATACAAAATTCCAAAATATATACAGGTTTCATATGACTTTATATACTGAAGGTTACATTTAACATAGAATTATTATAATTAATATATAAAGATAACATAAAGTGTAGATTTTCTTGCAGAGAAAAAGGATTTTAGATGGGCCAAAATAAAATGATAAGGTATGATAATGATGTCTCTGTTTTAAAGAAATAATAATATTAAAAAACATGAAAGCTACTTATATGCCACACATCAGCAAATTGACATAAAGATACACACTTTTATAAAGTTACAATTATATCTTATTATGTAGAAAAAGATGAACAAATTGAAATAAATCTAAGACATAATGATGAAAAATATTATTTCTCATTATAGTCGTGAAAAGTTCTTTTAAAATCTTTTTGACCAAGAATTTGCTTTCGGTTTCCCAATTCATTAATTTATTTTATTTTACGATAGAATCTATCCTCCTTTAAATAGAGGTATTAGAATCAAGTTTTGATATGAATAAAATCTTGATAAGTAATTATTTTTTGATATTTTATTAAGTTTCGATATAAATTTAAATTAATCAAGTCTCAACACAATATCAATTACTATGTGAGAAATCAAAATAAGATATGTTTTCTTTTAAGTCTTTGTTGAGAATATAATTAACTAATAAAAGTATCATCTCTAACAACTTAGACTTTTAGATGAAATGATCACACACTTCAACATGATATAAAAGCAGATAAAAATTCTGAGATCGAATCTCACTGCCATCCGTAACAAAATGTGCTTATAAGCTAGATAACTAATGAATTTATCGCTTTCGACTAATTTAGATGATAAACATTATTTATGTTTACCAAAACATTAAGCAAATAAAAAATTATTTATAAATTAATTTGATTGATATGTAAGCTTATTCAAATAAACAAGTAGAAGCGAGTAATATTACCTTTTGTATGATCCTTTTTTTGTTTTGATTTTTTATTAACTATTCGATATTTATTCTGAGACTTGATTAATTCATATTTATATTAATAAATTTTATTTTGGAGAATAAAATACGTTTACAAACATCATTTCATTCTCAAATCTAAATTCAAAACTTCGAGTAATTAATAACAACATACTTGTGGTAATCTTTTAGGGTAAATCAACTTCACCAATTTTCCTTGCAATGATGATGGTCAAACATTAATTATTTCTGGAGCCCATTATTAATTAAAGAATATATATATATATATATATATATATATATATATATATATATGAG
>JAJOOS010012974.1:0-33187 GCA_029582725.1 Solanum chiquidenum
GCCCGCTACAGTAAATTAGCTCACTGGAATTTGCAAATCTGCACCGACAGGTTTTACGAAAATGGTCATAACTCCCTCATCCTAACTCGGAATGAGGTGAAACCAAGTGCATTGGAAATCTAACTCATAGAGGTTTAATTTAATAGGTTGCGGACCTTCCAGTTCCTTGTGTGCTAAGAGATATGCCCCTTTAAAGTTGACCCTGAAAATCGCATTTTTTGTAATTTTCGAATTTTGATACGGTTGCTCTAAAATTCGGGTTAGACCCATTCCCCACTCAATTTGACCCCACGAATAAGAATATGAAGTCGAATATCCGAAATCATGCACGGATTTTGAGATATATGGAAATTACAATTATAGGTGTTTCCGAAGCACATTTTCGGGCATTTTGGGGTCGTTTCAGGTTGAAATGTGAAAAGTGCTCGAAAAGTGCAGGGTGACAAGCAATAGATCCAAATAGCGAGTCGCTGAAGAGGTCGGCGAACTCGTCCTTATCTACCGTTTGACCCCAATTACTTCCAACTATAAAACTCGGCGAACATTTGAACTAATTGGCGCATTGCCGACTCTGTTGGCGATCACGACTGTGATCGTCGTTTGAACTCCAGGTTTACTGGAAAGTTCTGTAAAACTCTAGGAAACAAGTGATCGCTCAGCGACATCCCAACTAGTTCGGCCATTTAGACTGATATCTCCGAGTACGCATGAATTGAATGACACTTGAGTAAAGCTGAAGCAAGGTAGCTGTGAAACATTCGAGAAAGTGGGTTGAAAATAGGCGTGTTCGGTTGTTTAGCGGTGTTGTCGAGAGCTTGTTGAATTACTCAACGACTCGCTTAGCGTCCCCACCTCACCTTCTTTTTAATGCTAAAATCTTAGAAGGTCTACACCCAAAAGTCCCAGAAGGACCATGTCGCCCTGACATATGGAGCAACCGCATAGCCAGGATCACTGCTCTACCTCCCTGTTTGTCCTACTTATTTTTAATTTTCGGTACTGTTAATTGCATTTGAGGAGAAATTGTTATTTATTTGTGGTGGGTGAGACTCACCTTTTGTGTGCTATTTTCTGATTCATGCTCTATATATATATGGGTTGTCTGTTTTTTTAATTGTGTTATATATTGCTTTTCATGGATGTTTGAGCTCATGGCTCCTCTTTTTTATTTGAATTGATACAAATTTTTACCCTTCCGGAAAAAGAAATGAAAAAATTGTTTTTTAAAAATTTTCGCCACCGCTTGCGTTGGAAGTGGTTGTTCTTTTGCAAAATTTAAGTCTCGATTCCGATCAATACTGATGACTTGAATACTGCTCTCCATCAAACGAACATGAATGTGCGGCTAAGACGAGACCAAATGAAGTTGCATACACAATATGTGAACTCTTATCATCTTGTTGTGATAAGCCATTTATCGAATTGATTCTCTTGGAATGACTATTGCATACTAGCGAAAGTGTGTAGTCTTGTTTGACTTAAGTGTCGATGCCTTGTGTTATTAGGTTACTTTGAAACATGCATGAATAAACCTCGAATTTTCCCCATTAGTCTTATTGATTTAGAAAGGTGTACTCTTGAGATGAGCTTAGGCAACTTTAAAGAGTGTGAGACAAATTTGACATATACCTTTTTTGTGGCATCCTCGTGAGCGTGTGAAACTCTTTTGAACACCACTTGAGCCTTACCTTTCTTTGGAAGAAACATGATGAACCTTAGACCTTACTTGACCCACTACCTATAATCCTCTTGATTTGTGGTTTAGTGAATAGCCAACTTAGGTGAAAAGCCTAAGTTGGGGGTGTGGTGAAAAGGAAAAGGAGAAGTCAAGAAGTGCAAGAAAAAGTCTATCTAACCCATGGTATTGCAAAGCAAAATGGAAACCCTTCTAAAAAAATGTATATGTATATAATTTTTGAATAAATGTGCAAAATAAAATGGGTTTCCAAGAAATACATGAAGAGTGAATGAAAAGATGACTTAGAAGCACTAGAAGAAAAAGTGAAAAAGGAAGAAAAATGACATTCTCAGAACACCACATCTCACGAGGATAAAGAAGTCACTGAGCCTAAATGACCATACCTTTGCACTCAGTCCCATTACAAGCCTTGAAAAGGCCTTTTTGATCTTGAGTAAGCCGAACCGAAAGTCGATTGGCAAATAACGGCAAACCTATCGGTGAAATCATGCATTGTGTTCCTCTTTTTGAGTGTGAGCGTTGCATCTGATTCCTAATCTTAAATTTATTAGCCTATGTGTGTGAATATGGAATCATTCTTTATGTGAGGGCATTTAGATACTTTCGTTGAGCTTGAACTTACATTAGTAAAAAGTATTGTGAGCTTGAGAATCTTTGATATTGGTGTGTCATAACTTGAAACTTTGAGTACACAATTGAATATTCGCATAAGTAGTTTGAAGTCTTGTTGTGTACATTCATGATTGAGTCATGTGTAGCACTATTTTAGACACCCTTTTTCAACAGCTGAACTTGAGTTTGCTTGAGGACAAACAGAAGTTTAAGTTGGGGTGTTGATGAGTCCATAAATTGGAATAATTTAGGGCTTTATTTTAATAGAAATAGTGTCCTCAAATGCTTATATTATCTCAATATTTGATGAAAACCTTTAACTTTCAGGTATTTGAAGTTTGAAGGAATGCATGGACACTATTTCACAAATAGAAACGAAAAGGCTGACAAGAACAACAAAATGAAGGCCTGAGGATCGCCGAGTTCACTTGGCAAATCACCGAAGGGTCTGACTTTTCCTTTTGTTCCAGTGTGCTGAGCCCTGAAGGAAAGGATCAAGTCGGCAGAAAAAGGGAGCAGTCGACGAATCGCCGAAAAGGTCCGCAAAGCAGTACTGTGTCGCCCAATGACCCAGAGCACGACAATGCCGAAGGATGGTGCAAGACGGCGATGAACTACACCAAAGGTCGAATCGCTGAATTGATTGGCGATTCCGACTAATGTCACCGAGTGATCCGCCGCAGCACAGATTTTTGAAAATTATAAATACTCGTAGAGAATTATAGCTTAGTATCAGTTTTTATCAGATTTTTGATTTAGTGCTATTTTATTTTACTCTCAAGTTTGTAAGGGTTTTGAAGACTTGAAGAAGAAAAGGGTTTCACCTCCTTCAATTTGAAAGTGGGTCTCTTGGATTCTTCCTTCTTTGCTCAAATCAAGACTTATTTCTCTATACCCATTTGATTTCAACATCATTGAAGGTATAAATTTCTATTTCTTGATGTGTGGCAAAAAACCCCATTATGGGGTTGTGATTTAGCAAATATGTGTTGATATTATTATTGGGTCTTGCTTGCTGATATGTTAGATGTATTTTGATGGTGATTTCACCTAGTGGTTGTGGTTTAATTTAATGGGTTTGTAGTTGAAAATACAAAGCCAGCCATGTGTTTTCGGCTTGCCCAAGAGGGAGGTCACGAAACCAAGACCACTAGGCTGATTATGAGGTTCAGCCCAAGAGGGTGAGCCCTAATCCCATATTCTAACACTCAACTCAAGAGAGTGAGTGGGGTAAGGCGTAGCCTGGTCTTCATCCAGTAAATGGGTGTCCAAGAGGAACGCATTTGAAATGGGGTAAGTTGCCCGAGAGGAAACTTATTTCCATCTAAAGCTTAGCCTAGTCACTATTATCTTGCAAATTTCCTATCGAAAGCATGTACCCAACTATTTATCTCAACTTGTATTGCAGTCACACCCCAAGAACTCTTCCCCATACTTGATTTCCTTGTTATTTTTGTGTTTTTACTTACTAGTGACAAAACCTCCATTGTTATTTGACACTTTCGTGTCATCCCCTTTAATTTACAATATTTTTAATCGTTAATGTCTTTGCTACTACTAGTTAGAACTAAATTTTATTTTTCTATTAATTCTCAAACCCGCTCCCTTGGGACACGACCCCAACCATTGGTTGGGTTACTATACTATTGCACGATCGTAGACACTCGTATTGGAAGTTGTGTCATTGATTACGCAAAGATCAGATCCCGTGAAAATTATTTAAGTGATCTGTCATTGGAGAACCATCATGATATTTTAAACTTAACATCTACTTTAGCAAGAACATCTTAGTATTTCCATTCTTCCGAGCATACAAACTTTCAATATGCTTCCATATGATTCAAGCATGTGTTTCTCCAAAAATATGGTTTTACACGTTATCGTCAACGCATTGCCTAATAAATCCACAAACCTGAGCAACATATTCCACTCTTCGTCTATTTTTTTCCAGGTTTTACATCGACATAAAATAGATCTTTCATTTTTCCATTCCAAATGGCATAATTAACACCATTCAACTTTTGTTGGCTTCCATTGTTTTCCCCAAAACATATAGTTATTGCAAACCAAAGTAAATCTATTATGATGTGGAAATTCAGGTTGCGCTGCAACCACCGAGCATACTCAGATAAAACCCTGGCTCTGATACCAGTTTGTTGAAAAAATACGGACTAACACAAAAAATATATGGCCAAAAATAATGAAAATAAAATAGGAAAACAATGAAACCAAAGAATTTTACGTGGAAACCCTTTTAAATAAGAGAAAAATCATGGGCCAAGAGGAGCAACACATATCACTATAGCAAGGAATTTTTATACTATGTAGTCACGAATATAATATTCAAAGTGACTACGGCACACTCAAAAGGAATAACTCTTTTGATTTACCACCTTACTAAAATATCGCTCACACTCTAATTTGCTTATATAGTTTATGGATTACCTCACTTTGCTCTCAAATATTCTTTCTCTCGCTCTATTTATAGGAAGAGAAAACCATTTACTGCCTCAACTTCCTTTTAATTTATCTATAAAGGGTATGGAGCCTACGAAATTCATTTTGTTGTGGAAATTGTGAATGCCAAGCATGTGGATAGTGTATGGAGTTGTCAATAAAGTATGTGGTATTAGTGTACAAACTTGTGCAAGGAAAATGGATGTCTTGTGTATGACATTGTTTGCCACATTCATATGGGCTATAAAAGGGCCTATTTACTTCATTATGAAAGATAATCAAGAGGTGAAGTAATATATACAGTTTCTCTGCTCTCTTTCTTATTGTAAAGCTTAGTAAGTTACTTTTTATTTTATAGCACGCTATCAACACGAGACTCCACCAACTCAAGCTATTCTAAATATGTAAAAAGGGTAAGGATTTTATTTATCTAAAAATGTCTAATATTTCTAAACTTGAATATGTTGCCTTGGATATATCGGGTAAAGAATACTCATCATGGATACTAGACGCTAAAATTCACCTGGATGCGATGGGTCTGGTAGACACCATCAAAGATAATGACCAGGCATCCAGAAAAGATCGGGCCAAAGTTACGATATTTCTCCGCCACCATCTTGACGAGGGGTTGAAAATGCAATACCTCACTATTAAAGACCCCCTTATACTGTGGAATAATTTGAAAGATAGATATGACCACCTGAAGTTGGTCATTCTTCCACAAGTGCATCGTGATTGGTTCAATTTGAGGTTACTAAACTTTAAAAGTATAACTTAATATAATTCTTCCATGTATAGAATTATATCACAGTTAAATGTATGCAAAAAAGATGTCACTGAACATGCTAAGCTTGAGAAAACATACTCCACATTTCCTGCCTCGAGTATGCTCCTGCGGTAGCAATATCGAGAAATAAGTTTTAAAAAATATCCTGAATTACTTTGACATCTTCTAATGGTTGAACAATATAATGACCTGTTGATGAAAAATCATGAAAGAGGTTGTGGCTCCAATCGTGGTTGTGGCCTCGGTCATGACCGTGGCCGTGGTCGTAAAATAAATTTTAATCATGATGTTCGTCTTGCACCAAAAAATGAGCAGCAATATAAAAGGAAGGGTAAAAAATAAGAAGTGATGCAAAAGAAAAAATTAGAAAGTGTATGTCATAGATGTAGAGGAATGGGGCACTGGTCACGTACCTGTCGATCATCTAAGCGTGTAGTTCAGCTCTATCAGGCATCCTTGAAAAAGGGTGATAATAATCCAGAAGTAAACTTTATCACTGAAGATAATATTGAGCCCATACATAAGATGGACAATAATGCAGAAGCAAATTTCATCTATGAAGATAACGTTGAGCCTATGCATCTAGATGTAGCTTATTTCTTTGTATTCACTAAAGGAAAACAATCGGTGAAAGGCCCGCGATAATCTAGATAATTTCCTTTTCTATTTGTTTTGTACTAGTTGGTGTGTTTATACTTTTCTAATCCTTCTAATATAATAGCCCGCGATAATCTAGATAATTTCCTTTTCTATTTGTTTTGTACTAGTTGGTGTGTTTATGCTTTTCTAATCCTTCTAATATAATAGCCCTGTTTAATAGTAATATTTTACATTGTTTATATCAATTTTGAAGAAAATATGGATATGTCCCAAATTTCATGTGGATCAATAGCCAATCATGCAGATATTTGTGTAGTTGACAGTGAAACAACACATGCCATATTTAAAGATGAGAAATACTTTTCTTACTTGCTTATGAGAAAAGCAAATGTTGCTACAATTTCTGGTAATTCAAAATTGATTAAAGGCTCCGAAAGAGATACTATATTTTTGCCTAAGGGGACAAAACTTGTTATAGAAGATGCGTTGTTCTCTTCTAAATCCCTAAAAAACTTGTTAAGTTTTAAAGATATCCGTTGAAATGGATATCATCTTGAGACACTAATGAATATTGAATACCTTGGTATAACCAAGAATATCTCAGGCCAGAAATGTGTTTTGGAGAAATTACCAACCCTATCTTCTGGCCTATATTATGCAGAAATTAGTACAATCGAAGCACATTTGATCATAAACCAAAAGTTAATTGATTTAAATGTGTTTGTGCTATGCGTGACCGAATAGGTCATCCTGGATCAATAATGATGAGATGAATCATTGAAAGTTCAAATGGACATCCATTAAAGGACCTGAAGATTCTTACAAATGATGAATTTTCATGTGCTGCTTGTTGTCAAGGCAAATTGATTACTAGGCCATCACCAATTAAGGTTAACATTGAATCCCCTCAATTTTTAGAATGTATACATAGGGATATATATGGACCTATTCACCCATCTAGTGGGATTTTTGGTTATTTCATGGTCCTCATAGACGCATATTCAAGATGGTCTCATGTGTGCCTTTTCTCATCTCGCAACCTAGCATTTGCAAAGTTATTGGCACAAATAATAATATTAAGGGAGCAATTCCCAGAATACCTTATTAAGGCCATTCTCCTTGATAATGCTGGAGAATTTACATCCAAAGCTTTTGATGATTATTTCTTATCAATTGGGATAAGAATTAAACATCATGTTGCTCATGTTCATACTCAAAATGGTATTGCTGTCATTTATTAAGTGTTTACAATTGATAGCAAGACCTCTACTTATGAAAACTAAGTTGCCCACTACCGTTTGGGGTCATGCTATCTTACATGCAACATCACTTGTTCATCTTAGACCGACTCATTATAATAAATACTCTCCGTCGCAATTAGGGTTTGGTCATGAATCAAATATTATATGTGCCAGTAGCACCACCTCAGCGCACTAAGAGGGACCCCCAATGAAGGTTAGGCACATATGTTGGGTTTGATTCACCCTCCATAATTCGCTACCTTGAACCATTGATGGGAGATTTATTCACTGCAAGATTTGCAGATTGTCAATTTGATGAAATAACTATTCCGCAATTAGGGGGAGAGAAAAAGGAACTTAAAAGTGAAATTGCATGTCATTTTGATCCACGTTCCCCTATATGTGAACAGGAGGTCCAGAAGATCATCCATTTGTAGAATATAGCAAATCAAATGTCAGACGCATATACTGATTTGAAAAGGATAACTAAGTCGCATGTTCCCGCAAAAAATGTGCCTATTCGATTGATGTTCCAACAGGACCATCTAATAGTGTCATACCTTCTGAATATCATACACGCCTGAAGCGTGGAAGACCATTGGGTTCAAAGCATTAAAAATCCTAGAAAAAGAAGTACGAAAATGACACTATAAAAGAATCCCACGAAGATACTCAAGATCTGATTAATCATGATATCTCTGAAGAAATCAATGACCTCGACTCTCAAGTGAATGATGAACTATCAATAAGTTCTTTGGATAATGGGAAAAAGTTGAATCGATCAAAAATTATGGTAGATAATGTTTTTTGCTTATAACATTGCACTCAACATTATGCAAGACAGTGAGGATCTTGAACCTCTGTCTGTCGAAGAATGTCAACGAAGATGTGATTGGCCAAAATGGCAAGAGGCAATTCAATTAGAATTAGACTCACTTGCTAAACGTGAGGTTTTTCGACATGTAGTTTAAACCCCAAATGATGTAAAATCGGTTGGCTATAAATGGGTTTTTGTGCGAAAGCGAAATGAGAGAAATGAAATTGTAAGGTACAAGGCATGCCTTGTTGCACAAGTATTCTCTCAAAGACCCGGCGTCGACTATGAAAAAACATATTCACCCATTATGGATGCAATAACTTTTCGATACCTCATCGGTTTACCTGTACATGAAAATCTTAATATACATCTAATGGATGTGGTTACAACTTATCTTTATGGTTCACTTGATGATGAAATTTATATGAAAATTCCAGAAGGACTTAAAATGCATGAAGCATATAGTTCAAAATCTCGGGAAATGTTCTCAATTAGATTACAAAGGTCATTGTATGGTCTGAAGCAAGCAGGGTGAATGTGGTATAATCGCTTTAGTGAGTACTTGATAAATAAAGGTTATATATATGATGTCATTTGTCCATTTATTTTTATTAAGAAAACGACATCAAAATTCGTTATACTTGCCATTTATGTTGATGACATAAATCACATTGGAACCCCTAAAGAGGTTCGTAAGGCAATTGAATATCTAAAGAAAGAATTTGAGATGAAAGATCTTGGAAAGACAATTTTTTGTCCTGGTCTACCAATTGAACATTTAGCAGACAGAGTCTTCATCCATCAATCTGCCTATACTAAGAAAATTTTGAAACGATTTTACACAGAGCACATCCATTAAGTACTTCGATGGTTGTTCGATCACTTGAAGGGAGTAAAGATTCGTTTCGACCTCAAAAGAGAATGAGGAACCTCTTGGTCGTCAGATACCTTATCTTAGTGCAATTGGTGCACTTATGTATCTTGCTAATGCTATGAGACCTGGCATAGCATTTTCTGTTAATTTATTAGAAAGATATAGTTCTTCCCCTACATGAAGATATTGGAATGGAGTTAAAGATATATTGCGATATCTAAATGGGACTAGTGATATGTGTCTGTTTTATACTAACAAATATAGTGCAGATCTTGTTGGTCATGCAGATGCAGGTCATTTATCTGACCCACATAAAGCTTGATCTCAAATAGGCTATTTGTTCACATATTGAGGTACTGTTATATCATGGCGATCTACGAAGCAGTCCATTGTCGCTACTTCTTCAAATCATGCTGAGATAATAGTTATTCATGAAGTAAGTAGAGAATGTGTATGGTTGAGATCAGTAACACATTTCATCAAAGAAAGATATGATTTGAAGTGTGATGTCAAGGTACCCACAGTGCTCCTTGAAGACAATGCTACATGCATAGCTCAATTAAGAGAAGGCTTCATAAAAGGAAATAGAACGAAGCACATTTCACCAAAATTATTCTTCACACATGATCTCCAGAAGAATGGTGATATTGATGTACAATAAATTCGTTCAAGTGATAATCCAACAGGATTATTCACCAAATCTTTACCAGCCTCAATTCTTGAGAAGATGGTACACAAAATTGGAATGCGAAGACTTAACGATATAAACCGTGGTCATCATCAGGGGGAGTAGAATAAGTGTAGTACTCTTTTTTCCTTAGTTTAGGTTTTGTCCCATTGGGTTTTCCTAGGAAGATTTTTAATGAAGCAGCAATCAAATGCGTATTTAAATATATATGCACTCCTTTTCCTTCACTAAGGTTTCTTTAGTTAGATCCTATTTGGACATCCAAGGAGGAGTGTTGTGGAAATTGTGGATGTCAAGCGTGTGGATAGTGTATGGAGTTGCCAATTAAGTATGTGGTATTAGTGCACGAACTTGTGCAAGGCAAATGGATAGCTTGTGTATGCCATTGTTTGCCACATTCATATGGGATATACAGTTTCTCTGCTATTCAATAGTCCTTCATTGTTGCTTCATTTCTTTGGCAATTTAACACACCTTACGCATAACAATTAACAAAGGGGAGGTCGCATAATACGAATGAAAAGAAGTTTAACATTGCTGGATGAATGAACAGCCATACTTGAAAAAAGGTTCAGTTTATCCAATAAACATACCCTTCGGGTGGGGGAGGGGGTGGGGGTGAAATATATAAAGTTGGTGCATTCACTCAACTAACTTGAAAATATACTCTACTAGGAGCCACGGAAATGTTGCAATACACTATACGTGCACTGCTTATAGGCATGACCTACGTGCCCCTCTACAGGTCTATATTTCAAATTCATCTTGTTTCCCATTTGTAGGAACATTGAGTACACACTGCTTACATGCGTGACCTTGAAACTGAAGACGTAGAAGAAGGTGCACTCTGCAGCACAAGGAATGATATACCAATCAGTAATGATTTTAGCATATGCACAGAACAATATGACAAACAATCTGAGTTAAATGAATGCAACTAACAGCAGTCAGCGGCAATGTTTTGTCCCAGATTGACCACATATCGATGATGTTGACAGATAGGGACAGTGCAACAATTACATCATCATGTCCTTTCCCTAGTTCATTATCCCTTCAAAACATGACTTAACAGCCCCTTTTTTTGTTTGGTTTGGCAACAGTGGAAGCTCAGAACTGGTGACTACTAACTAGCTATTGACACTTACGGTAATCAATTATTGAAATTTCAACTGTATGCATATTGATTATCAAAATTAATAGACAGAATGAACAAATTTGAAGCTAAGATACAGTGGACAGCTTGAAAGATCTTAAAATGCATAATGGTAATGAGTCAAGTTCTTACCAAGGGGATTCCCTTTGTTGCTCTCTCTTCCAAGAACCTTGACGGCGTGAAGAAATTACCATATAGTTCTGACCACTTCTTAAGACTTCTATAGATATGTCCAACACCAACAGTGTCAGCCCAGAAAACAATACCACCTCTGCCAAAAACAGCATCATTGTCAAAATCATTTTGTAGATGTTTAAAATTTTAATAGAGATAATATTACCAGATACGAAATGTTAGGACAGGGGTTTAAAATACAAGGTCATGATTTCTCATCCTTAGGTTTCGGGAGTTAAGGAAATATAGTGGTAGCTGTTTTAGTTTAAGACTCTTCCCAATCCTTTCGTTCTTTCCACTCTACCTCCTTTTCCTTTTCTTTTTGAGTAATTATCTTCATGTCTTTTGGTTAATAGTTCTATCTAAAGGATGCACAAGCACTCTCATCCTATTGAAAGCTTTCTAAAGATTTCATGTTTAGCTCCCATTGTCCACACATCTGAATCAGTAGTAATTCGCCCATGAAAGCATGACCCACCTAACCCATTCTGGCCCGCCCATTTATTAATTCATTCCATTTTGACTTGCTCAATTCAGCAATCTAAAAGTTGGGCTAAGATAGCTAAAACTGACCCATGAGAAATCTAATCAAGATATTTGTAAGACGACATTTAATTGATATGTTGTATATATCCATAATAAACAAAAATATTTATTAGGCACTTAAACAAAGTATAAAAAAATAAACAAAGAAACTAAAAATATAGTAAGAATTGTTGAGCTGGTTATGACACGTTTCTTAACCATATCAGCCCAAGTAACTTTTGGAATGATCATTGACCAAACAACTTGTTATCTCAGCTCATTTTGACCCCCCAAATTTAGCCCAACTCGCCCATTTGACATCCCTAGTAGTAACTAGTAATCACTTGGAACAAGTTTCAAGACGTAATTTGACTTTAATATGGAGGGTGACAGGTGACTCTAATACAGAGGGTAACAAATTACTGTTGATTTCCAGAATAGCTTAGACAAACTAACCGGTAAGATGGAAAACTCATTCCAAGGACAGATGTGACATCAAGGTCAGAGGCTCGGACTACTATCCCTTCATCCAAAACACGACATGCCTCATTCACAACTGGAAAGAGTATCATCTCAACAATTTCTTGGTCAGTGACAGATATTGGCTGCGAGAAAATTCACAAAAAAGACAAACACTGGTTATTCTCATTAAGTTAGAACTCAACAGGCCCTTCTGAACAAATAGTCCATTCCTGTATCTTTAAAACCATTTTACTTAGATAGAGATTTTTCCTTTGCAAGTGTTTTTCTTAGATAGAGATACCTTTCCTCCAGGCATTATGTTGGCGAGCCTTCTTGATTCCTCAATAATTGGAAGCACAGTAAAATCGGGTCTTGGCTTACTTCCCTTCTCATAAATATAGTAGCCTTTTCCGTTGTTTTTACCTGCAAAACCAGTATCAATGGTGAAAAGCAAGACAGTGAAGCAACAACACAAAGGATGCAGACTTGCAACATTACCATTTCTACCACTTTTTATAAGAAGGTCAATCAACGGAGACTTAAAAGTTCGATCAGAAAAAGCTGAACGAAATTCTTTCCCTACAGCAACAGCCACTCCATATCCTGTTAAATCCTGAAGCCTGCAAGATGCTTAAGCAATTATTTTCATACCAAACTAACATAGCTATGGATAGGAGTACAAAGCATGCCATTTGAGCCAACAAACACCTTAATATCGCAACTATCAAAGAAGATGACTGTTTCCCTCTGTGTTCCTTACATATTTCTAAGCAAACAAATGCAGTATATTATAACAATCATCAAAGTCCAACTAAAATAAAGGGGAAGGAGGCGTGCACCTATTCAATTTCTCAACCTATAATATATAACAGAAGGCAACTGCCGCGCTCTCTAATTTTTCTTGTGTACTGTGATAGCATGGGAAGAACCACTAGTTGACATGCCCAGCTTTTTTCAAAAAACTGTGCCGCCAGGACCAGCTTGTGTTTACCTAAACTAATTCCACTAGGTAACTGCTACCCCACCGGCATAGATGCTTGAACAGATGGAAAGAAATCACCTAGTGTTTTTTTCTCCACTGGGATTTTAACATGAGATCCATGATTCTCAACCCACTTCTATGACCACCAGGCCACACTCTTGGGTGCTTTTAAATCAATCAGTTAAAGCCTCTTAACAAGTCAAGAAACATGGCACTCCCTTTTGATGTATAGAAAACTGAATCTGAACAATGTTTTCACTGATATTTTCTGTCTGTGGATGCATTTAGAAATTTGTATCATTGAAATATAATATTCCCTTCATTCCATGTTGTATGCTGGTGTTTGACTAAGTACAGAGTTTAAGAAAGAAAGAAGGCTTCTGACACATAAGCTATATGAATATTACCTACCAAAAATATCTTAAAATCTTGTGATATCCGTCATGCCACATCATTCTTATCAGAGCATGACATTAAAGGTAAGATGGGAATGTGCATATTAAAGTGTTTCCAAATATAGAAAGATGTCAATGAATTAAACAAACCAAAAGGATGGAGTGTTACACAGAATGGAACACAAGGACTAGTCATCTTAAAGCTGTTATAAGCTAAAGAAATGAAAAAGAATTGCATCAGCAGAGATCAGCTACCCGGTTTTGTTATGATATATTTTCTCTTGTATGAAATGAAAATGCAGCTACATATGATAATTTAGTAAGGAAGAGAATTACTGGAAGGGACCCATAGGGAGACCAAAGCTGGCAATTTGCGTGTCAATCCTGAAGACATCCACTCCTAGATTAACCAGAATATGTGCACCCTGGGAGTAGGGAAAGAAGGTTCTATTGACAGCAAAACCAGTACAATTTCCCACCACAACAGGTACTTTTTTAATTGCCTTTCCAACAGCCATAAGGTCAAGAATTGCTTGGGCAGATGTCTTCTCTGTTCGTACTATCTCCAGCAAAGGCATAATGTGAGCAGGACTGACCACAACAAAAACCAAGTTAGCAGTTGGAACAGGAAAAGATGCTGTTGTAGTAGATTGCTAACTGCCTGCCTTTATATCTCAGAGATTTGTTACATAACTTGAAGATTACCCTCTTCTAGCAGAATCATTACGTTGCTATTCATTTATCTGTATTCAGATCCAATAATATGCTTCCTAGATGTCGGTGTAATTTAGCTTTTACTTTTAAAAATCCCATCTTCCACATCCACTTAAGCACAAAAGATAAAGAGGAATTGAAGTATAAGATACATGAAAAACAATCTTGTCCTTCGAAGCTAGTCTCACGAGCAAGTATTCAATATCACATTTTTGTTTCACATTGTTATATTTCTATTTTTGAAATTGCACGTTTACCCTTCTCTTTTAGTGGTCATATTTCCCAAATTAGTCACAACTATACAAAACTTTGCCATGCATGCCTTCATACCTGAAAAAGTGGGCACCGATAATCCGATCCTTGGATGTGGTTTTTTCTCCAATAATGTTGAGGTCAATAGTAGATGTGTTAGTTGCCAAAATACAATGTGGAGGGCATACCTTCTCAATCTCGCTAAATATTTTCTGTTTTAGTGGAACATTTTCAATAACAGCCTGCAAACAAGATGAGAGTGAGACCACCAGAATTACAACAAATCAAGAATCAAAATACTGATCATCCCCATTGTTGCAATAGTAGGTGTTAAATAGTTGTACTGTGTCCCCCACATTGGTAAATATGCATTATGTATCGTGTAAAGTTTGTATATAAATCGGACTCGGTATAAGACAATTATTTTACGCATCTGAATGATATCTTTCATGAGTCTTCATTTCTTACATGGCATTAGAGCATTGGTGAGAAAATACCATGGTGCAATGTACATGCAAGGAATTTTCCGGTGGAATAAGTATGTGTTTGCTCAAAGTGCATTTTCTATCAGTATTGTGCAAAAACAACAACACAAGATTCCTCAGAGCAAACCCCAGAAAACTGCTCCGACAGATCCACCGTCACGCATTCTCACGAGCCACCTGAAGCTGCGGTGTCGGCGACATGTCAGACCATGTATTGGTGTGTGAAATCCTCTTTGACCTAAGCATATTGGTAACTTGGAGATCTCCTAGCTGTCAGGACCAAAATATCCCTTTTGGCTGATTTCTGATCACCCAAACCCTAATCTGTCAACTCCAGTCAGCTTTTCCAGCGAGTTTTCAGATTTTCCCAGCCACGGTCATGTTTTCCAGCAGTCTTCCAGAAAAGCTATTGCTCATTGGAACTCGGCTGACCTTTTAGAGCTCTCTTCACTAATTTCAGATTATCTTCGGGTGACTTTCTGGACAACCTCTGTCAGCCATCAACTTTTCTGTCACTTTCTTCTCAGTTATATTTTGTGATTATTTGCTTAGAACTCTCATCAATCCAGCCATGCCTTTTGGGATTGATGTGTTTAGTTCAAGAAATATGAAAGTTGGAAAGTAAGTCCAATGATTACTTCAAAACCCTTAATGGGAAGTTCAAACTATTCAGCTTGACCTTTCTCAATTGAATTGTGGTCACAGGTCAAGGTGTTCAAGATTACTTAATAAAAAAGGCTAGTGAGAGAAAAACAAAGGCTCGAGCACGGAGGGAGAATATTGACGCTCTACTATGTAGTCTCTTGTGGCAATCTATTGATGGTCTTGTTTCGTCCATTCCAAACTTGTTGTTCAATTTGAGAAGAGGCTTGCACTTTACATACTAAAGACATGTCTCATTTTAATGATGTGATATCTTGGATGCACTTAAAGAAATGGGAATCAGATATGTCTACTTAATTGGGACAGGTATAGACAGTCACGGCCTTATTTGAGAAGTCAATGCCAGTTATTGACTTATCGCTAGTGTTGACAAAAACAGGAGCAACGACAAAAGATGTTTTTAGTTCTTACACTTGTTGGACTTCCTAATGACCTTGATTCCGTGAGCAACTAGATTTTGGCTAGACCTACTGTTTCTACATGAACTATTTTTCTGATTTCTCCTTTCTCCATCACCCAATCACAATGATCTCATCACCAACCATTGCCTCCTCTCTATTCTCGCATCTCAAACAATGAAAAATGGAACATCTCAGATTATGGAGAATCGACGGGGAGGAGGTCGTTTGGCAAGATCTCAACTCAAGTGCGGTTAGTGTAATAAGCATGGGCACACTCTTGAAGTATGCTATTCTTTGCACGGTTGACCACCCAAAAATACTTATGTTTTATTTATCTGAAGAAAGACATAATGAATTCTTTTAAGTATTGAGCTAGTATGCAGACATCTCCACAAGTAGCCTCTATTGTTCAGACTAATACCATTTTTTGCTGATAATTTTGTTGCTTGTATTTCACACTCCTATACTCTTGAGGTCATGAACTCATCCCTTTTCTGATGATAAATCACTTTTGTCAAATATCAGCTATTCAAACTCTTCCCGTTGTTAATTTAGTCAATGGGTTCTAAGCAAAAACAAAAGAAAATGGACAAGCCAATCCCATATCCTCGGTCATTCTAAATTATATTTTTTTTACATTTTTGGATGTCCTTTAAGACTTGCATTTGTTAGCCATTTGATTCTAACCTCTTTTTAATGACCTTTTATTGTGTATATGTGTGTGTGTATAATTATAAGCATGAACGAAAAATATGAACAAAGAACTTGAAAAAAATAATTACGATAAAGTGAAATATCAATTGTTTGTGTTGCCTCTTCAAAAGAGGCTCAGTGGCAAGGAAAAGTATGTATTAGAAACTTGATGACAACACTGAAACACACATTAAGTGAGGCGAAGTGCTCAACATGTTTTGAGCTTTGCTTCAAGGCTTATGCACACCCTTGAAAGCTCTGCATTAGATAGGTATACTGAGTGTCCCACTTTGGTAGATAGGTATTATGTATTCTGTAAAGTCTGTGTATAAATAGGGCTCAATACTTTTATGTATTTGAATACTAATATTTTTCCTTAGTCTTTATTTCTCATACTAGGGTGTTCAAGAAGCCGTGTGAAGAGAAATGAGAAAAAGAGGAAAAGATTATGAACATTTAACCACAAAACATAAGTTTAGCAGCTCACCTCTATGACCATATCCACATCCTTAAAATCTGAATAATCCAGTGCACCTTTAACCATTGAAAGGGCTTCATCTGCTTTATCCTGTGGCAATTTCTTTCTAGCTACCAGTCCGCTGACATTTGCTGTAATATAAGATACACCCCCATAAGTTTCTACACATAAAGACCACCAAGGGACTGTCAAGATTAACAGGCATCATTGACTAAATGACTAGAGGTATCTAATTTAACTGTCATAAAAAAGTGTAACGACAACCTTCAATAGCTTTCATCCCCTTCTGAAGAAACACAGAATTAATTTCCTTAAGTATAACAATTGTGTTGCTAAGGGCAAGGGCTGTAGCTATGCCTGAACCCATTAAACCTCCACCTATTACAGCAACTTTCTTGACTGTCCTAGGTTTGAGGCCAATATCAGTGACATTAGGTACCTGGTCAGTTATGAAACCAAAGGTCATCATCACGCAAGAAGAATAGATTGACTCAGAGGGAATGCAGACATCTAAGTACATATTTCAGAAAGTCAAAAGTTGGGAGGGGATCAAAAGCTATAAGAATACAAACTTAATGAAAATGGTATAAAATATAAACTAGTAACTGTACAAGTTCATTACATGAAACAGATCCACAGAATCTATGTCACCATAGGAAATTTTACTGATAACAAACTTTACACACATCAAGAAAACCCATTCCAACATCAAATCTCAAGAAGAATAAACCAAACTAAATCAGCAAAAGAAAAGGATCAACGAGCTATAGCTTAATCACATGTGTAATCATTCTTTATAGAGACTTTTTATGTAAGCAGATAGTTTTGTATGTCACGGCTAATGCATTAATCTCTTTAATATGGAATTACTGATACATAATTTTTAAAAAATTGATAATCTGCAATCAAGAGTCCAGTTTAATAATAAACGGTAGTTTCAAGAAAATGAGTCAAAGCTAAAGCAGCTAACTAGAGGATTGGTAAGACTGAGAGG
The DNA here is from genome assembly GCA_029582725.1 of Solanum chiquidenum. NCBI lineage: Eukaryota > Viridiplantae > Streptophyta > Magnoliopsida > Solanales > Solanaceae > Solanum > Solanum chiquidenum. Next base: position 18,147 of record JAJOOS010012974.1, read on the forward strand.
GTGCATAAGTTGTAGTCATCCCAGTAATTTCCTATTCATTCTTGCCTGCTCAAATAAAGATGCTTACAAGGAACTCCAAGCTTCATGCAAGCATCACAAATTACATAGTGTAGATTCATACCCATCACGGTTCAGGATTTACTGTACCATACCTTCGATGTTGCCCGTTGGGAAAAAAATATATGAACAAGACCCTTTGATGTATCTGACAATACAAGGTCCTTGAATACTTTAGCTTCCTGCAAAACATTCAAAAAGAGTTGTTATGCCATCTTGAGAGAAGGTGTTTACGACACAAAGATATTGTTGACTGGGAAAAAATACCTTGAGAACCCCATTATATCCTCCATGGATGATGCCTTCTTCAATTACCTCAATGCACGCCAAGTGCTGAGGCATATTCTTAGCTGTCTGTTTCACTTGTTCCCCAGCCACCTTAAGTATTTCATGCGCTTCTGAAAGGGAACCAATTTTGTCTGTCTTGTGAAGGGAACGCATCCAAGGCTTGCGCCTTTCTGCAATATCAAGTGCCCACTGTCTAGATACTTTTAACAACTCTGATGAAGGGACAATGGCATCAATGAGACCAAGCTTCTTCCCTTCCTCCGACATTATTGGTTTAGATGTCTGCAAAAATTATTTGCAATATATAAGGCCATTTCAGTGATTCACTTGATTGATTTACAAAATTTAAGTAAGAACAGAAACAATCTGATACATTGAGCACATATTGGAAACTAAATAGAGGTCATTGTCAGGATGAGCATATAAACTTTAGAACACAGAGATCAGCAAACGATCAGAAGTTGAACCATGCTTACATCTAAGAAGGACATTACATCATAGTTTTGCTCTATTTTGTTTAGGAGTTGTCATAACAAAGAGATCTCCAATCACAATATAGTGACAAGAATAACTGTAAACAGTTCTATTAACATGGTCCAAGCAGGACATGCATTGATCCCCAACAGTTAATTTGGAAATGAATTGATAGATCAAATAAACTAGCCTGGGAATCTAACAGAGTTTAAAATCAGGGGGGAAAAAGTCACAAGTTCCAGTTTGTTTACTGAAAAGAAGATAAATGACTTACCATCATAAGTTCAACTGCTTTAGACAACCCTATAAGCCTCGGAAGACGCTGTGTACCTTAAGAAGAAATATTTTCTCTATGCTTAGTTAGTAGGTAAAGGAAGAGAATTCAAAACCTACACTCAAGTGCGACAAGCATTATGTGGCAGAGTTACCTCCAAATCCAGGCATGACTCCAAGACTGAGCTCTGGCAACCCCAGTTGTGCTCGTGGTACAGCAATTCGTGCATGGCATCCCTGCAAAAAGCATACACTACTTAATCGGCTCGCCAAGAAATAGATACAAAGATGGGACAAGTTTATAGAGATCACAAACCAATGCCAATTCTAAGCCACCTCCGAGTGCAAGTCCTTCTATGGCAGCAACTGCAGGCTTTTTACCATCTAAACTTACAAAAATAACAGAATTGAGAGATTTGTAAATGACAATGGACTATAGAATGATACAGAGAAGCACCAGGAGAAAAAAGAGCTGTATAATGGATCTGAAATTGTGATTTAAACGGTGTCAACTACCTTCCATCGTGTTAACCACAAGATCAACAGAAACATCAGGCATTTGAGATATATCCCCTGCAACAATCCAATTCCATTTTTCAACAAGGATGTATTCACTGAGACACAACTTGAAATGTACAAAGATGAAACCAAAGTATTCCTACCAGTCGCATGAACCTTCTGAAAAACATTGATATCAAAACCACCAGAAAATCTCCCCCCATTTCCTGCATAAAAATACAAAGAACATAAACATGAGATGGAAGGGAAAACTCAAATGATAATTACGCAAAACACATATACGCCTCAATGAATACTAGAACTCCAATATGATTCATCAAATTATAACTATATTTTTAACTAATTACCAACCTCCTTTATTTAGGCTGGCCTTGGACCAGCTATGCAAAACTCACCACATGCGTTGTTAAGGAGAAAACCGAAAGTACCAAATAATTGAACTTAAAAAAATCCATAAAGCAACATATCAACAGTTCATGAACAAGTCCCGTGGAAAGTTAAATTTATTTTATAGTTGAAAACAATTACCGGAGGTATGTATATGCTTTAGACAAGCTTAAATTAGTATAAAATGGGTACAGGTTTGTCCTAAACCTCACTAAATTACGAAGAACTAATTAGTGAGCAGAATTGAGAGAACTGACCAGTCAAAACAATAGCTTTAACATCGTTTCTCATCGTCGCTTCAGTCCACTTCTCCTTCAATCCAGCGATAACTGAAACCACCACAATCAAAATCTAATCCAAACACATGAATTGAAATTGGTAGAGAAACGAATAAGCTTACTTGGAATAGCTAAAGCATTGACCGGAGGATTAAAAATGGTGATGACTGCGACGCCGTCGGTTCCCACCTCCATTGTCACCTTAACAGGAGCCATTTTCTACTTCCTTGATTCGAAAAAATGGAGTATTTTGGCGATCGAGGAGAAAGATAAAAAGAAAAAGGGCTTAAATAAGGAAGATTGGTAGTGGTGAATTTATGTATTGATTGAGCCTACTATTTAATGGTGAGGTGAGTGGGTGTTTTTCGTGGGCAAGGAAAAGTTGCATGTGTTGGAAAGTAATTAAAGAGCAATTTCGCAATACCAACTTTACAAGACTAGATTTTTCATGAGTAATCCCTTTGAATTCATTTTCCACATATTTTTTTGTCCTCCGTCCAATAATAGATTTTCACTATATTAAAAATAGTTATCGAATAATATTTGTTCAATTTAAAAAATTCAAAGATAATTTATTTTTTGAGTTTATTAATTTTACCCTTACTATTGAATACTATTTCTTAGCCAACACATTTCTCAAAATATTAAACTTAATAAAGTCAAAGAATAAAATAGTAATATTACTTCTATTATTTATTGTTTCTTAAAGAGTGTGTCAAGTCAATAGTGGATAACTATTGTTAGACAGAGAGTATAAGAATTTTAATTTTGCTTCCTTTTTTTTCCGAAAGATCAACATTTTCAACCTCAACATGTCATATATTCAAAATTTTAAACTAGAAAATTGACTTTCTAAAGTCGCTAATACATAGAATTAAATTTTAAAAAATTGAGAATCGATTTGCTGAGATCGATTCTATATATAATTAATAAAAGAAAAATGTATATGAACCTTCTTCTAAAGGTTAGTGAATCCCGACCTCGAGAGGTTGGTATAAAAAAAATTAATTTATAAGCCACAAAATTCGGCTTAAATATTGGACCGGCCTCTTGAGATCGATTTGATATTTCCAATAATGTTATTTTCGATCTATGATTTGAGGTCAAGTTTTTGTGGTCACTGACTTTGGAGGTTTGTTTTGCCTTTTATTACTCCCTCTGTCCAACAATAGTTGTCCATATTGACTTGGGACACCCCTTAAGAAACTATAAATAGAAGGGTAATTTTACTATATCACCCTTTCTATATAATAAATATAATATCTTGAAAATGTAATAGGAAAATGACTATAATTAATGATAAGGATAAATTAGGAACTAAGTGTAAAATTATCCATGGAATTTATAAAGTGAACAAGTATTGTTGGACATCTATTTTTAATATAGTGGACAAGTATTGTTGGACGGAGGGAGTAGTAGTGTAAACTTCATTTAAAGCTCTATTGACCACCATTAAAAAAATTCAAAGTGTGGATTTCGAAAATCAATTTTGTGAAATTGTTATTTATTAAAAATTGGTGTTATTGTAAAATATTTAAAATAAAATTTTGAAGTGTTTATGTCAATTTTAAGGTATTTTTACGAAGATTAAAGTTGGTTTTGGCTGGAATTTCATATTGAAACTCAAAAAGGAAAAATATGTCCAATGTATCAGTTGACATATACACGACACACAAATACATACAACAACATAATTGTATATTTTTTGTATGCCAATTTGAATGTTTACCAGATTGTATTTTTATTTTTTTACAAAATTGTATGCATTTTGTGTTACATTTTGAAAAACATATTTTCCCGCTAAACCAATTAATTAGGCCCCTATTTTTGCATCTTTAGGTGAAAGTTTCTAAGAAAATTCATACAACATTAGGCCCATTAAAAGAGAAGTGATATATATAAAAGATTTTTATCATATTTAAAATTTAAAATTGATACCTTAAACTAAAAATAATTTTTTTTTATTTATCTCATCGCAAATCTTGATAACATAATAGTTATGATTAATTGAATATTGAACAATAATCTCAATAAATAGAAAAGAAGTAGATGAGCAACTTAACAACATAGTATTGGTTGTTAAAACTTTGGCTAATATTTTATTTTTAAAAGAGACTTGACTTCCTAATGAAAACAAATATAGTTGACCACTAGTTTCTTTGCACTTTCAACACCGCCCTGAGTTGAATTTGACTTGAATCAAAGTACCTCATACACAAAGGCGGATCTACATGAATTTGTGGGTTAGGATGAACTCAATAATTTTTTCGTAGATTTTATATTTTTATTAAAAAATTAAATAAATAATACGTATATTAACTTGTGAATCCCTAACAAAATTAATTGACAATATCAAAATACTTTCCACTTTTTTAAAAAAAAAATAGAATCTCAAACTCTTAATATTGGCTCCATCTCTGCTCGCAAATAAAGTAAAGCAAAATACAACATCATGGACCAGGAAAAGCAAATAAAGAACGCATATATGTTTATGCAGGAAATTGCAGCCAAATCGTAGGGTGGCAAATAGACTACAAATGTTGGTTGTTAAATGTAAATCACTGTTGGTTTCAAAAGCTGACAACCAAGTTGGAACTTCTTGGTTGTTACACATTTTTAATTTAAACTTGCTTTTGTCCACAAATATTTCCAAATATATTTTTTGGAAATAAACCATGTGTGTTGGTCATATAATTTGTTATTATTTGACAAATATATTTGACAAACATCTCAAGTTTACAAATGCTACAAAAAAAATTTGTATTTACCGGAAGGGATTGATTGATTTGTTGTTTATTGTGATGCCTCAAGAATTGGGTTAGGATGTGTCCTTATGCAAAATGGGAAATTCACTGCCTATGCTTCAAGGCAACTTAAGATTCATGAAAAGAATTATCCTACCCATGATCTTGAACTAGCGGCAGTTGTATTTGCTCTTAATATTTGGAGGTACTATTTGTATGGTGTTCAGGTGGATGTCTTTATCGACCACAAGAGTTTGCAATATATTTTTAAACAGAAGGATCTAAATCTTCACCAAAGAAGGTGGCTTGAGTTACTAAAAGATTATGACATGAGCATTCTCTATCACTCCGGTAAACCAAATGTGGTGGCGGATGCTTTTAATCGGTTATCAATGGGTAGTGTTACTCATATTTAAGAAGATAAAAATGAGTTGGTTTGAGATGTTAACATATTGGCCCGATTGGGTGTTTGGTTAGTTGACTCTACTAAGGGTGGTGTTATGCTTCATAATGATTCAGAATCATCTTTTGTGGCCGATGTGAAAGCCAAGCAAGGTCTGGATCCGACTTTTTGTTGATTTGAAGGAAACAGTGCTTAAAAAGTTCGTAGAGGATTTCTCCCAAGTGGGAGATGGGGTACTTAGATATCAAGATCGTTTGTGTGTTCTCGATGTCGATGACTTTAGAGGGAGAATCTTATAAGAGGCCCATAGTTCTCGATATTCCATTCACCCTGGAGCCACCAAGATGTACCGTGACTTGCATGAGGTTTATTGGTGGAATGGAATGAATAAGGATATTACAAAATTTGTGGCTAAGTGTCCTAATTGTCAACAAGTGAAAGCTAAGCACCAAAAGTCGGGAGGTTTATCCCAAGATATTAGCATTCCTACTTGGAAGTGGGAAGATTTGAATATGGACTTCATTGTTGGCTTACCACGCACCCGACAACAACATGATTTGATTTGAGTTATAGTGGATCAAATAACGAAATCAACTCATTTCATTCCCTTCAAAGTTTCTTATTCGGCGGAGGACTATGGTAAGTTGTACTCCAGAGAAATGGTTAGGTTGCATGGAGTGCCCTTGTCCATTATCTTTGATAGGGGTAATCAATTTACTTCTCAATTTTGGAAATCTTTCCAAAAGGGTCTTGGTACTTGTGTTAAGCTTAGTATGACCTTTCATCCACAAACCGATGGGAAAGCGGAGCGTACAATCCAAACTTTTTGAAGACATGTTGAGGGCATGTGTAATTGACTTCAAGGGTAATTGGATGATCATTTGCCTTTGATTGCGTTTGCATATAACAATAGCTATCATTCAAGTATTGGTATGGCTCCATTTGGGGCTTTATATGGTGTAGATCTCCTATAGGTTGGTTTGAAGTGGGTGAAGTTACTTTGATAGGTCTCGAATTGGTACATGAGGCTGTGAAGATATTGAAAACAACTCAAATTTTGGCTTATTAGAAAAAGGTTGAAAACAACTCAAATTTGACAAAAGTCCTACGCCGATGTTAGAAGAAGATCTAGATCTTCAGTTTGATGTAAATGATTGGGTCTACTTGAAAATTTCTCCCATACAGGGTCTAATGATATTTGGGAAGAAAGGGAAGCTTAGTCCCTGTTATGTGGGCCCATATCAGATTTTGAGGCAAATTGGTAAGGTTGCTTATGAACTTGAATTGTCTCTTTGTTGAAAAAATGTGTTGGAGATCCGGCATCTATTGTTCCTTTAGAAGGTTTGGGAGTGAAGGAGAATCTTTCTTATGTGGAAGTCCGATCGAGATTTTAGATTGGCAAGTCAAGAAGTTGAGGAATAAAGTAGTTGCTTCTGTAAAGGTTCTTTGGAGGAATCAGTTCGTTGAGGGTGCTACTTGGGAGGCCGAGGCCGAGGCCGATATGATGTCCCGTTATCCTCATCTCTTTCCTCCTATCTCTTCTCTAGCTTGAGGTATTTAGCTCCTCATGGTTTACTCTTTTAGGAGGCTGAGGCCTATATGATGTCTTGTTATCCTCATCTCTTTCCTCCTATCTCTTCTCTAGCTTGAGGTATTTAGCTCTTCATGGTTTACTCTTTTAGTGTCATGTGTCTTAGATATTCCCATGATTTACTCATTTTTTCATGATTCATGAAAATCTTAAATTTTCAGGAAATGAGTTAACTTGATTGACTTCTACATGTTTATGTGCATCTGAGTATGAGTTGCATATAGACCTCATGATATGTTGTTTGGAACATGCTGTAACGTGGAGTTGATGTTTCCTCCTCGAACATGTGCATTTATGTGATTTCATGTGTGTTGGGTTGTTAGGTTTAAGTTCCTACCTTCCTTATGATGTATTGAATCTCATTCGAGGATGAATGTTCCTCAAGGAGAGATAATGTAACACCTCATATTCGAGAAGGGGGAAAATTTTATTTTTTTGCAGACCTGGTGCCTGTATAGACGACACCACCCACCGCCCGTAGGTGAGGCGATGGTCCATTGGTGGGGAGTGATTGACACGTTAGAATTTTCCAAAATAAAATGATTAGTTCTAGTACTTTGTGACGGGTCACTAGGACGGTCCATCATTCAATGCATGAGTCATAGATAGGTATCGTAGGTGAGTCCCAAACTTAGAGAAATTTTTGAGGTTAAGAGTTGGAACCTACAGCCGTGGTCCACGATCTGCCGATGGACCCACGGGACGTAGGTGTGGTCAGTCGTTGCGGGTCTCCAAATGGGTGGTCTCTGATCTCACCCACAACAAACCAGGACGGTCTGTGGTCTGACCAACGCACCATGGGTCAGGCCATGGGTGAGGTCGACAGTTATTTTCCTTAAGGGCTGTTGGGTCCTTTCCTAATTACTCTAGCCTAATACTATGTAGTTTTACCCTTATTTAGATGCAATATATAAACGTTTTAGCCCCAAAATCTTCCAAATTAAGTCATTCTCTCAAATTCTCAATAGAAGAACAAGTTATCCTCTCAATATTTCTCTCAAGAAGTTGAAGAAGAAAGCTAGGGTTTTCAAGTCAAGTATCCAATTCCACCATTGAAGTCAAGCTTTTGACATTAAGGTATGATAGTCTTAATCCATCGAGCCCTATCCTCCACGAAGTTCCTAAATTCTCCAATTTATAAAGTTAGAAATCCCCAATTGAGTTAAGCTTTTTTTCTATGTTATGGGTTCATTTCAATGTTGATTTAGTTGATTGTTTTATGATCTATTATGCATGAATTGAGATAATTCCATGATGAATCTCCATGAACCCATACTTAACCCATGTTTTCTAGATTATGATGATTGGAAGTGGATCTTGAACTATGAAAGAAGATTTTATGACTATATGCATGTTCTTATGAGATTGATGAAAATGTTTTAAAGATGCCTTGATAGTGAAGTATCAATATGATTATTGTTGTGTTGTGAAAGGACTCCTCATAAACACATGAAAGCATGAATGTGAAAGGTTTTCTCACATAAAGGATTCTAAGGTTGAAAGGTCTTCTTACCTAAAATGAATCAAAGTTACAAAGCTATTCTAATGATGAGGCAAGATGCGATTACCCATGACCTCTAATGCAAATACAAGAGCCGATTACCCATGTCTCATGCATGTTAAGGAAAGTTAAGAATAATGAATATTATGTGGGGTTTATGCCTAATACCAAGTGGAAAAGTGGTCATTACCCATGCCTTATAAACTATGTGCCAACATAGGATGGTCTAGATAGATATTTGCTAGGTGATCCATGCAAGCTAGAAGTTCATGGTTCTTACCTTGGAAATTGAGAAAAAATCTTTTCGGTGTGGGGTAGACACCGAATTCCATGTTAATAGCTCACATGGTCTTACATGTCGATTAAAGGTAATTCTCCCACACTAATGAATCAAGGTTACTTAAGGAAATATCTAACAAATGTTTTAAAGACGTTGGCTTGCATTGACCTTGTTTTTATGACCTATGTTTTCTAATCCTTTTATCTCATGTTTTGACTTGGTCATGGCATATCATGAAAATGTCTTTTTTAGCATGATTTCACATGTTTTATGCATTGCTATCATACTTGGTACATTTTGTACTAACACATACTCTTTCCTACATTCTCCCAAATGTAGGGTTCGACGCTCCTGATTCACATTTCAGTGGCTTGGGATTTCTTAGTAGAAATTCGAAGATTGGTGAGTCCTTATGTTCCGAGGACCAAGATTTTATTTCATACTGTCTTTACATTTTTAGTTTTGAACTTGATGTACGGGTTACATCCTGATTAGTCTTTTGCATTAGATGGCTTTGAGACATTGTTAGACTTCCGCTTCATTTTATAAAACTCCATGTTTTGAAATTATCTTTTAAATCTCTTGATTTCTATTATCTTGTACAATGTATGCTAAGTGGCTTGTATGAGGCCTATCGGGGTCTTATACGCCATATACACCTAGGGTTTACCTTGCGCCGTGATAAATCGTAATATATATTATTACTTGTTTTTAATAATATATGAAGATTCCTTTAAATAATGAAAAAATAAAGCTTAATAAATTTAACATCTATTAAACGAGGGAGAATATTTTTTTTATCAAATAAGTTAAAATATATTTCGCAATAACAATTTTGTTTCAGTTCTATTGCACATCCAATTGTCACGATCCAAAATCACAAGTCACAATGGAGCCTCTGTTCCCAATCGATAGGTAAGCCAATCGTAACACCCCAAAAATTTCTAACCTAAGACTCGACTCATTCTATAACACCTCACAACTTTACCCTTATGTCACACCCCAACCCTAAGTGAGGTGGATAAGTACCATATCAACACATGTTTTACAAGTGACCTATGATGAGAAAGTGAAAGTAATGTAGATAGATTTACTAATGAGAAGCTACATATCCAGCGACTAGCTGAACCGATACACGTGACAAGTAAAACTATGAATACATATGATAGCTTTACAATGTCTACAAAGCCTCTACTGGAATCCATGACTGTACAACTATCAAAGTATGCGTAGTAAAGACTCGGTAAAGCCCCGAATCAACCTGGAGCTCACCAACAACCATTGAGTATCATGTACTTCTATTGTGGAGATCTACTAGTGGAGTACATGTACCTGCATCATGAATTGATGTGTCCCCAATAAGGGACGTCAGTACGAAAGAATGTACTGAATAGGTAAGGCATAATACAACCATATGTAAACCAAGAGCTCAAGTGAAACCAAACACAAATAAATAAGGATTAAAGACCATCTTTGATTATACTTGTGGAATGGTGTATGTTACATTATTTTCTTTTCTGTACCAGCTGATCAGTGGTAGAAGAGAATGACCCATGCTAGGTATTTCAACCCCTGGGATGCTGTCCTTATAATTACACAAATTGAGATCGGCCCATGCTAGGCTTTCGCCCCTGAGCTGCCAACCTTCTATACCAATTGGGATTGACCCATTCTAGGAATTCCCCCCTAGGCTTCCACCCATAATTATATAGATTGCTTCATTTAGTTTCTTTAATCTTTGAGATTGTTGTTTTGGTGGTCATAGCGTTATTCAACTTTGCGACAGTAAACATAGTAGGAGACATGTGAATATGGACTTAAGATAATAACAATGACATGGGAAGCAATTGTGACACCAATATAATATTTAGGAGCTTATATGACTCAATAAGCATTTTGACATCTCAAATTGAAGCATATGCCAAGTGAAAATGTTTAGCATTCAACCGAGAGATTTGAACTTTATATGATAGCCAAATACTTACTATCTAAAATAAAATACAAGTTATACATGAATGTGGAACCAAGGAAGCATGTGGGAAGATTCAACTTAGGGATGGATACATATTCCAAGTAAGTACGTATAAAGTGTACAATATAGCAAGTAGGGATCTTGTGAGATAACATTATAGTTCAACGCAATGGGAGTGGTAACCAATAAACGGAACATATGAACATGTGAAAATATGACTTATATGATGGAGTAGACAATTGAAGCAAGTTGGCAAGATATGGGCAGATTGTATATTCCAACATATAAACATACGTACCATATGTAATCTAGGATCATTTGGATTTATATAAAAGGAATACGTGCCAAGGGTTAGCACTTTGATGATGAAACAAGTTTAAACCCTGCATGCTAATACTTGGTAGAGTAAACACATACATATAGTAATAAACTCATATTAGAGTACTCACTTTAACGCTCTAGCGAGTAGGAATGAGATAATTAGGTACATTGGTGATCTTATACTGCCACTATGGATCATTCACTTAGAAAGCTTACATTGTAATACAAGTGTTGGATTCATACCAAAGAAATATGAAATCGAATAGCGTTACATACCTTGGATTCCGACCAACGTGACTACAATGATTCAACCTTTCCTTTAAGTATTATTCTACAATATAAGTGCATAATAAAGCTAATATTAAAATCTCATCACTTCATACGATTGAAAAATAGTAGCTAAAACACATGACGGGTAGTATGACTATTCAACCCCGAAATTATTGGTGTATCACCAAATCATTCTTAATTTTATACATCACAATAACTCTAGTCAACCATCCTATAAGGCAACCCACTAGCCCACAACAACAATACATGTAAAATAGCACATAAAGAGTCGCAAAATTAATAAACCGCTAGAACAACCTCCCAAGTTTACACTCTTATTTTCCACCTCAATGCAACTTCATATAATCATTTTATAATGTCTCCCAACTGCTTCCCACAATAATACACATTAAACAACCTAAACAACGCAAAAATTCATTTCAGCATAGTTGAAAGATATTTCCAATCACTACTCCATAAGCTCCAAAGAACAAGTACATCTAAAATGCTCCAATAAGCTAATAATTGGAGGTTGGGGCAGCCCCTTACCTTGGCTTTCTTAATCCATTTTCCTTCATTTACTATTCTTGTAACCTTTTCTATTCCACAAAATAGAGAGTAAAAGCAGTACAAGTATCACATGAGTATGGGAAAAGGACACGAGCTTGTAACATAAAATATTACATTATTAGTTGGTAGAGAGTGACAACACTTTGGTTGCGATCTATATCTTCACTTCCCTAACTCTCTAATATACTGAAAACTAAGGAGGAGAGAAGGTGACTTTGTGGGCTGCTTTGCAAGAAATAATCTTAAAATACATAGAATCTTTAATGGAAAATTAGGATGGATGTTTGAAGGAGAGAGGAGTGATATTGAGAGGCTTGGGACACTTAAGATTTGGATGAGGAAAATGAGAGATTCACATCAGATTTTTAGCCTTTTAAAGGCCTCATTTTTCTGACTCTTTCTCCTCTTTATTTCGAGCCACCACTTGGCTTTAAAATGGACCACAAATACTAAGTAGGTGATGCACCTACTTAGATATTTTAGCTACCTATTTGTGGGCTTGGATAGATTGGGCTTTGGGGGCAGACTTTATTGTTGGGTTGGGCTGTCTATTCTTCTCTTTTTCTTTTACTTAATTTGGTCCTCAAATGGGTCCATTAACATAGTCTCAATCTGGTCCACTAGCCTTGACTCCATTAACTTATTCCATATATCTCAAGTAGGTGACTCACCTACTTTCTTAATTAAGTCAAGCAAGCACCTCAATATTTTATTCCATTTCTAGACCTTAATACCTTTAAATTAACTTCAAACGTATATACACTAGGTCACTTTAAACTTTAGACTCAAATATCACTTTATGATCTCAAGTTTAAATACTTCCATCGACGTCAATTTAATCGGGTCACATTAAAATATATAGACCATTCACTTTAAACCTATTCTGTTGTCACAAGTGTCATTGGAAATCGAGTCCATAACTATACCACAAGGCAATTTATAAGGGTCATCTAAATAGAACTAGTACATATAGAATATAGGGTGTTACACCTTAAAAATTTAAATCGTTCGTCGTATGTGTATGAGCTTTAACTAGGTGATGTCCTACTTGATCATGTATTATAAAGTCCTTTACCAAGTGTATCGAGAGTATATAAAGTGATCTAGGGTCATAAGGACCTAAAATACCAAGCAAGTTCAAAGCATTCCTATTGTCTAAGTTCTCACATGAGTTCATGTAAAGGTCAACTTTACATACTTATATATATCATGATATAATAAATTAGTTGTCCTATGACATACCAAATTAAAGTTCTATGAGTCTTCTTTCCAATGCCACCAAGTTTGCCTTATTCTGAATTTAAAGTAAGAAGTTATGACTGTTTTTATTGGAACATACTCAGGCTGAGAAAGTGGGCGAACTCACCTGCTCAATCGGTAATCCGCCGAATGGGTTGGCGAATCGCTGAAATATCTCATCGAATTGTCTCAAACCTTAAGCTTCAATCCATTTGGGCGATCTAAAGTCCCAATAGGAAATCTGTCAAATATTTTTGGCTAGGAGACTTCTAGATAGTTGATTTGGCCGACAGGATTCATTAAAGGATCATTTTCTTTATTTTTTTGTGTTCTTAGATTCCTAGAAGGGTATTCTTCACCTTTTACCCTAAATCAACTTCCCCAAGTCCATCTTACAACCTAATAACATCATCATATGTATAACAACTCTCAAATATTCCCAATTCTCATCCTTCCGAAGATCAAGAACTCCAAGAAAGGGATTTCTCCAATTTCTCAAGATCGAAAGGCTCCAAGTTTAAGATTATCTTTAATAATCCTAAGGTTTTCAATCCAAGGTTCTTCTCCACCCTTTATCTCCAAGAAAACTGCAAGAAAGACAAAATCTAGGATTTCAAGTCTTCCAATTAAGTTCTTCTTCAAACTTATTTAAGAACTTTGTTCTTCCAGGTCTATAAGGCTATCATAGTGTTGAACTATTTCATTCTCACGCCCTATATATACTTTCAAATCAGTAAAAGAGTAATCTAGGGTTCTATCCTTAGATTTGAGTATTCTTGAGATGAATTGATGTTGAGTTCTGAGTTCTTGGGTTCCTTATTCTTTTTTTAAATTTTTTTCTTCCTAATTATTGAATTTCTATATATTATTCATTGAGATTCTTGAGTTAATTCTTTCATGTCTATATTTCAGCATGAACCCTATTAATTGAGTATTCTTGAGAAGAGTAGTATCGTTGAGTTTTAAGTTCTTGAAATCTGAGTATTGAATTTTTATATATTGTTATTGAGATCCTTGAGTTGAGTTTTTCATGTCTATAACCCTATTTTGAATTAAAAATATGGAGAATCTTTTAAAACCAACATTTTTGTCTTATATTGAATTTTTAAGAAAGTAAAGAGAAGTTTGAGATGGAGTTTTAACCAATATTTGAGCAAGAGTATAAGGGAACTAAGTATTTCCCAAATGTTTTATTTTTACATGAAGAAAGAGAGTATTATTTTGAGAAAAGTAAAAGAGTTTTCAGAAAAACTGAGTACAGAGCATTTACCTCTTAAAGATTTGAGTTATTATCTCAATCCAGAGAAAGTAATTTTACATTAAGCAAAGAGAAACCCTATTTTCTAAATGAGCAATAAGTTCAGAGCAGTTACCCCATTTAAGGGGATAGCTTGAGAAAATATCTCAAACCACAGAAAGAGTATGTTTTATACATTTGAGCATGAGTATATATATTATTGGAAGTAATATTGAGCATCAATATTGGGATGAGTTTAGACAACTCAAAATCCTCATAAACTGTCACTCCCCGAGACTACCCCCGAGACGCGGACACGGGACCTAGGACCACAAGTGACCCCAAGCATGAGCATACTAAAGATAATAAACTGATGCGGAAGCTAAATCATAAATAAATGAAAAGATGGGGAATACCCATTTACTATAACTGAGATATATGAAACCTGATGAGTTTAATACAAAAAAGTTATTAACTGAAAACTAAGCTGAATCTAACTATGTCTGAAATAAGCCTCTAAACTTACTAGAAATGTTGGGACATGCCCCAACTAGATCTAGCAAAAACTGAAAACTAGAAGACTGAAAGCGATAAAGATAAACATGTCACTAGTCCTCGAAGAATGAGGACTCACCAC